>RJWM01003841.1:0-108314 GCA_004363535.1 Dasyprocta punctata | reverse complement strand
TGAGCTTTTGTTTTTAGATTTTTTTTTGCTTTGTCTTAAAACCAGAGCTGCTAACAAGGGAAAAAAATATGACTGATTTAAATTTCATTTTCTTTAATTTTCTCAGTGCAGGCTGAGGTAGAAGTGCTAATGAGCAGTGGAAAGACAACAAGAGTTCATTGGAGGGGTGAGAAGAATGGCTAGGGAGGCCAAAATCCCTGCCTAAGTGGTGAAATTACTGAGTAAAGGTCTGCATTAAGATGTGCTGAGAGCAATGATGCACAACCTCCTATTCTTCCTGGCTTAGCATAACAGAGGTTTATCTTCATTCATGTCACAGATCAATGCAGATGGGGGAGGCTGGAGCTCTGCTCCATGTGGTCATGCAGGAGCCCAGGACTCTTCTGTCCTCTGGGGCGTTGGAGATGTCCCTGGAGTTGCTTCCTCTGGCTTGGAGACAAAGACACAGAATATGTGGGTTTGTAAAGGCAGTCTTAGGATCAGGCCTCAGGTAGCATGTATCACTTCTGCCCATGTAGGAGTGAGTCACATGGTTCCACCAAGCTGCAGGAGATTCTGGACAAAGAAGGCAAATAGGGTGCGTGAAGACATGGCATTATTTATGCCACAGTCTCCTTTGGTGATGCATCTCTTTCAGAAAGCTCAGGGATCCAAGGTGAAGAAAGACCTCTTCTCAGTGGTACTTGGGCTCCCTTGGCTTTATTGGGGGCTCTGACTTCATCCCCTCAATTCTGCAGGCACTTAATCCCTAGTACCCAGTCCACAGCTGATCCAAGTCAGGAAATGCTCTCTAATGGTATCTAGCTTTCTCTGAATAGATAACTACTATTTTCCCACAGTCTACTGGATGGGCTAAAAGCTCTTCAGATCTCTTTTGAATCTAGGTTATTCAGGGCTTGAGTTTTCTCAGTTGTAAAACAAAACCTTGTCTTACAGGACTGACGTGATATTGAGGGCTAGTGTCCATTATAGAATACAGATTTAATATTACTCTGTAAATCTCGGTGGACTCAGGAGGGGAAGAAAGCCTTCAGACATTGCTTCCATTTCAGTATTTCTTTAGGAATTCTTACCTTCGTGAAGAATAAAGTTCTTTGACATTGCTCCTTTCTTGTTAGTTGGCAAATAGACATTGAACACAGTGGTGTTCTTTTTTAATCAAGAGTACAGGGAGAATGGTAAAGAGTATCATTTTTACTCTCTAGGTTAGGAAGGGAATTTGGACAGACTGTCCAAGAGTCTAATTCTGATTATTTGAATATTAAAAAACAACATTGGTGACTGTGAAGGTGTATTGGAAATGTATGCAATGTGAGAACTATTAGGGTATATTTAAAAATTTTGGAGCTTAGAAGATCTTGTAAAAAACCTTCCTGTGTCTCCAGCAGATAAACATTAAGACCAATTCTTAATACTTGAAACCAAAATATTGTTTTACTTTGTGCCACCCTAGGACCTCAGATGCCATGATTATAGTCCTGATTACAATAGTAGTAAGGGTCACTGAGTGAATGGCACTGAAGAAATACTCCTCATTCATAGCTACTATAGGCCATGTACTTTCAAATTTATTTGTTCCTTTCATCTCAAAGACTTATGATTTGAACCCAGTCACAACCGGTTACAGAGTTCAAGGCTTTCCACTAAACCCCTTTGACTCCTAAGGTTGCATAAGTATTGGAGTTGTAATTCAATTGAATTTAGTTGATGTTCTCACCTACAATATAGTTGTCCAGCCCTTGTTATACTGTTTAGCGATTAGGCAGTGATGGTAGGGATTGTCTCCAATGGTTTTCATTAGGAACTTTCAGTATTTCAATTCTAGTCTAGTAGTAAAATTAGGCTTCTATAAACCTAGCTACCAAGTATGCCAGAATTTCCAATCTCATGGGTAACCGCAGAGCTAGATGTCCAAATCTGTGGGTCTTGACCCAAGGTTCCTGAATACTCTCACAGACTAAAGCTCAAGTTCTAGCAAAGTTCTGTGAATGTGCAGGAATGAAAATCCAGGGAAGCAAAGGAATAGAATGTGATATGGGTCTGTCAGAGGTTTGTAGCCTTTTCTTTTACAGGAGAATTATTTGATAACCAGAGTATATAGATCAGCTTCAGAAAGATTCTGAGTTCGTTACCCCAAGGGAAGACCTGACCTCTTGCAGTGTACCTGTTAGGGTTAGTGCTGGTGTGCAAGGTGTGTCCACATTCAGATTGTTTGTGTGAGAGTAGCGACTGTGGGTTAATGGCAGAGGTTGGCTGAAGCTGAGCCAAACTTCTCAAAGCCTCTTTTTTGGGAGTGATGGTTATAGTCTGAAGGACTAGTAGATTTTTCCTAACATTCTCAGGAAAGGTGAAGGACTAAAACTCTAGTTTGACATTTCTGCTGCTCTTCCCTTTCCTTCCACCTTACTGAGAAATTCAGGAGTTCAGGAAATTACTTTGTTAACCAAATGGGAAATTTAATGGACCCACTGATATCAAAAGAAAGACTTGTAATATTTTTATCTGTGTAATTAATTAGGCTGTCTCTATTAAGCATGTGGAGTGCCACGGATATCTTGTGTTAATTATTATCATGTGTAGGACACATAATTTCTTGACCTATGTGCACATAACAGCTCTTGTTTAATGGTGTATAAATTGTAGATTTATTTTTTGATCAGCATTCTCTTTCGGTGAGGTATTGAGATACTTTTTCATGCTTTTCAAGATTTTTTTCTTTAGAAAAATCAAGTTGGAAAATGCATTGGCAAATGTGAGTGGCAATGAGGAGCTACGGAAAGTGTCTGAGAGGGGGAGGTGTGTGTGACTTCATGGAAACAGGTTTTTAGAAGATGCATCTGCTAGCGTCAGATTAAATTAAAACCAAAAGAAACTAGAAGGAGGGAAGAATCCTGCTAAGGCATGAAGTAATGAAAATTTGAATGAAGATTGTGATTGGGAATTAGGGATTGTATGGTTGAGAGAAAAATTTATTGCTTTAGGAATTGGTGAAGATAATGTCCCAGTGGGTCTCTTGGTGTGCTAGGGAAAAGCTCTAGGTAGTTAACTTCCCTGTGCTAAAAATGAAAAGGAATATTGAAATACAAAGTTTCAGCTACGAATGATGAATAAATTCTAGAGATCTACTGTATGATGTGATACCTATAGGTAAAAATATGGCGTTTTGTACTTTAAAATATATGAAGAGCAGGACTTCCATGTTAAATATTCTTAAAAATATAGAGACAAAAAATACAGTGTTGGTAGGGATAGTTGGGCTTACTTTGATTGTGGTGATGGTATCATGAGTGTAACACATGGCTAAACTCACCAAAATGTATACATCAAGTGTGTGTGTTTTGTGTATCAATTATAAAGTGAACAAATAATTGGAGGCTAAAAGTAGCTTTGGAAATGGATAGATGCAAAAAGAATTTGGGAGGAGAGGAGCACCATGAGACTCTACTGGGCTCAAGGAGGAAAGCTCCTTTGGCAGGTGTGTGAGCCTTGGGTGTGCAGCAGGTATTGCTGGGGCACTGTGCAGGGGAGGGTTGTTTAACTGTCAGGTTTGTCTGCTGGCTTGCACTTTGGTGCAGTGTAATAATAACTTGCTTTCACTATGAAGAATCAGTAAAATTATGCAACTCTAAATGTGAGAATGGTGCTTTGGAGAAATCAGGGTGTTATAGCCCTGGGTTAGTAGCAGACAGAAAGAGCTGGAAAAGAAAGTGAGCACAATGAGAGGGAGGTGGAGATGCCAGCCAACATGCACTCTCATGACTGACAACACAATCTGCAAGGGAATTCATATGCTCTTGAGAAGGACACGGATTTTCCATAGAATGTGACATCGAAACAAGCCAACTTTTTTTTTTGATTTTCAAAACTAAAGTGACCTCAGTTAATACCTAGGTACCAAAAAGAATGCCAAAATCTAGAACCGTATTCTTGCCCTCCAAATTGAGAATCATGTTGTAGAATTTTAAGTAACAAGAAGCCCACTGCCTTCCTCTCTCCAGTGTTGCTCTTCTGTATTCAGTCATCATTTTGTCATTTTTTTATATTTCAATGGGACAAACTATCTTTTCAGAGCTTTCTGAAAAATCCCTTTCTCCCCAAACACCTTGGTTTTAGACTACTCTAGGTTTTTAATGAGATAAAGTCTAAATATAATCATCTGGGTCAGTTTTTGACTTTTAATAAGACTTAAGCCAATGTTTAAGATAACTTTTACTTCTTAATATTATGAAAGGATAGACTGAATTCCTCAAGAACTTTAGGACACCAAATATGATTCTACCATCACAGGAGGTATACAAAGACAAGAAATGCAAACACTTGGATGAAGACTTTTGGACTGTTACATTCATTTTCTTTCTTTTTAAAAAAATTCTAAAATAATAAAACCAAACAAAATAAAACAGAATAAATCCAATCAAAACAAAACAGTGAAAGTGATAGTGGACTTCAAAACAAGATAACAGGAAATCAACAATGGCTGCCATAATGCCTCTTGTTATCTTCAGAATAGCTGTCCATAACATCAGACATAATAAAGTCAAACAAAACAGAGCAGAATAAAATCAATCAAAGCAAAACAGTGAAAGCAGTACAAGATATCAAAACAAGATAATAGAAAATCAAAAATGGCTACCATAGTGCCTCTTGAAACCTTCAAAATAGTCACCCACACCATCAGAGCCAACCAAATCAAGTGAAACATAACAGATTAAGACCACTCAAAACAAAACAGTGAAAGCAATACAGGACTTCAAAACAAGGCAATAGGGAATCAACAATGGGTACCATAATATATCTTGTTATCTTCAAAATAGCTGCCCATGCCATCGAATATAATAAAATCAAACCAAACAAAATAGAATAAAACCAAAGAAAACAAAACAATGAAAATCATACAGGACTTCAGAACAAGACAATAGGGAACCAACAATGGCTACCACCTTGCCTTTTCAGATGTTTCCTCCCCTATCACTTTCATAATACCTATTCTACATTTTGGATCCCACTAACTCCTTCAGTTTTTTTGTACTAGGGAGACAACATGATGTTCACCTATGTGAGTTTGAAACATTTCATCCAAAAGCATGATCACAAATTGCATCCATTTATCTACATGAGCCATATGATTATCCTTTTTTTTAATAGCTGAGTAGCTTTCCATTGCATAAAAATGCTGTATATTTCTTATCCATTCTAAAGTTGATTGGCATACTATCCCTGCTTTTCTCATGTTTCCTTCACATGGAGCATTGTTTTCTCTCTTTTGACTTTCAGTCTATGAATTTCCTTTTGAGTTACTGTGTTTCTTGTATACATAATATTGATAAATCTTGTTTCTGATCTATTCTGCTGTGTTTCTTTATATTGGTGAATTGAGGCCGTCTACATTGATGGTTATGGCCAGCATGCACTGGTTCATCTCTGCCATGTATTTTTCCTTCCATTGGCTCCCTACTTTTTCTCTCCATTCAATTGTCTGCCCTGCTCAGTGATCCCACTCTGCTGCTGTTCCTGGGACTGTGGTCATTTTTGTCTCTATTTAGAATAGTCTTCAGCAATCTTGGTAGGGTAGGTTTGGTGCTCATGAATTCCTTCAGTTGTTCTTTGTCATGAAAGTATCCTATTTCTCCATTAATTTTGAAAGGTAGTTTTGAAGGGTACATCAATCTGGGTTGGAAGTTATTTTCTTTCAGGACTTGAAATATTTCACTCCAAGCTCTTCTTGAGTTGATGGTTTGTGTTGAGAAGTCTGTCGTGATTCTGATGGGTTTTCCTTTATAGGTAATCTGTTTCTTTTGCCTAACAGCCTTTAATATTCTGCTCTTGTGCTGAATTTCTGGGATCTTGATTATTATATGCCTGGCTGTAGATTTATTTTGGTTCTGGCTAGTTGGAGTTCTGCATGCCTCACTTATCTGTATGTCAAGTACTTTTCCCATGCTTGGGAAGTTCACTGTTATTACTTCTGTAAATAGTGTCTTTATGTCATTTGTGTTGACTCCTGTTTTTTGGCTGACACCTATCATTCTTAAGTTATTTTTCTTTGTGTCATACTTATTATTCTTAAATTGGTTTTTTTTTGTGTGTGTGTGTGTCATCTTGCAGCTGTTGAATTGTTATTTCCTGGTTCCTTGTTATTTTTAAGAGATCTTTCCTTTTGCAATTGGTAGCTTGTATCCTGTCTTCAAGGTCTGAAAGTTTACCTTCAGTTTCTTTCAAGCATTTTTTTCAGCTTTCCATGGAATTTTTAATTTCCTTGATATCTCTTTGAATCTGTTTCATGCATTTCAGTTCTTCTCTATATTGTTCCTTAAAGGTTTCCCTCATTCTCCTATGCTCCTCTTTTTTATATATATATGTCTTCTTGCTGGGGATTTAGCTCAGTGGCCTAAGTGCCTGCCTGGCAGTGTGAGGGTGTGCATTCAATCCCTGGTACAAAAAAAAAGATACATATATATATATATATATATATATATATATATATATGTTTTCTTTAGATATGTTCAGCAACTCTTTTATGGTTTGTCATTTCTTCTTTTACCTGAGATATTATTTCTGATCTAATTTCTTTTATAGTCTCATGAAACACTTTCTTTATTTCAATTGCCATCATCCCAGAAATTTCAGGTGTGCGACTTTCAATTTCTTACATGTCCATATCTCCTGGACTTGTTCTGTTTGGGCTAGATGCCAGAGACTGCCTTTTGCTCTTTCATCTCGATATTTTCCTCCAGACAAGTGGGTTGTGGGGTCCCACACACTTCCTACATTGGCTACCCATCCACAGTGTAGGGAGATGGGTCAGGCACCTGGGTTTCTCCTAACCCAGGTTCCCTGGGAGGTGGTGGGGTGTGGGTCAGGCTTCTCCAGACACTCTCAGCTTTTTCTAGGCTTGACTGACTGGTTCTCCCAGCCACACTGGCTACAAGTTCCTGAAGGTGATGGTTGCCCTGCAGGCCAATTTGTAGGTGTGGGGCTGGCTGCTTCTTCTTCCTGCCTGTGCTGGATACCTGTGGGAGAGTCCTGATGGAGGCCTGCTTGAGTGTTGGGGCTGGGCATGTGGCTGCTTCTCCCAGCCTGTGCTGGTTACCTGTGGGAGAGTCCTGCTACTTTCTTTCTCTAACTCATTTGAAAAAATCTTCCTCTTCTGTTTCTGCCTCGGTCGTGTGTGTGTGTGTGTGTGTGTGTGTGTGTGTGTGTGCGTGAGTGTGTGTGTAGTGGGAGTTGCATAATAAATTGGATGTCAGGGAGTAGATGTTTATGGATTTTTCTTTTGGATGTGTTTTGTTACTAAATAGGCATATGACCTCTTAGCAAGACACCCTGTTTTTCCTCCTCTGCTTAGTTCTGGCATTCCATCTATCCAGTGTTTCATTTTTCTTTAGATTGCTGTGTTTGCTGCCTGCATTGACAAAACACTCAGCCTAACCAGTCATTTATGTGCCAGAACAAAAAGAAAAAAGTAGTAAAGGTTAACCTCAAATGAAACTGTTACAGGATACCACACCCTTGGTGACTTGTAATAGCTCTGAGGGTGAGAATGCCTTTACTGCTTGGCCTCTAGCATTCACCTGTGAAATGGCCTGAGTATTAAAGTCTTTTGTCTTTTGAGGGGGAAATTTCCTTCTTTATGAATGCTGCCAGGCCTGCCCAAGTATGCAAGCCATGTCAAGTACCACAACATATCTCTAAACCATTTAATTCCCTGTGTGTCTTTCTTTTTTCATTCTGGGATGCAAACAGGTTGAAGACAGGAGCGACTTTAATGGAATCAGAACAGTACCTAACCCCGATGGATAGTCACTGAATGTTAAATAACAACAATGATCATGTAATAATGATACCCAGCTCACCTGGGAGAGAATACCAAATAGCTTGGAATTTTCCTGTTACTGGCAGCATGGCCCAGGAGCATCCTGAGGTGAATTTAAAAACCTCAGTAACTCACATTCCATTTCCCATAAGAAATACATCTTCTAGCTTGGAGTAATTGTTAAGCTTATTGCTGGTTTACTGTGTGATTTGTTAGTCTTTGTTTGAATCTTTCAGGTCTGGAAAAAAGATACTGTGCTTTAATGACAAATAATCTCAGAAAAAAGATGAAAACAAATCCAATAGCTTTTCTGGCTAGTGCCTTCTCCTCTTTTTCCTCATCCAGTAATTTTTCCAATTGCTTCAGTTGCTCTGATGTAAACTATTACCACGTGAGCTCAATTTAAAGTGCTACTGTAGAAAGTAAGCAGCCACAAATTATTAAGAAAATAACCCTATTTCAGTGTTGAGTGAAAAAGAAAAAAATTAACTCCATTCAAGATACATATATATGTATCATTTTCATTGAAACAGATTCTCAATAGTGTCAATGAAAAGGAACTGTGGCCTTCTGATCCTCTTTGCTTCTTTCAATCTAGCTGCCACTCTTTTCTATGATATCTTAGTGGAAACTGTCAGAAGTCTTTGCTAAAAGCTTTCTGATGGAGACTTTAATGACTGGTTTGGAAGGAGCTGGAGTTAGTAGGTGTGAGCATTGCTTCCCTCCTACTCTGAGATCTGTAGTGCTGCACAGAGCACAAACATCTCCCTGACAACTGTGCAGACCTCGCCAGGGTGCCAGCACTCATTCATTTCTTCATAAATGGTCTACTAAGTACCAAATGTTTGTCAGACTGTGAATAAGACACGATTCTACCACAAAATATGCTTACTTCCAAGATGAATGAGCAGTTATGGGCTCCCTCTTAGTGAATATAATGGTGGTTGAAGACACAGATTGGTGGGTGAGCAGTGGAGCCACAGTTCAGGAAGTTACCCAGTCTAGTGGGGTCACAGAAGTTTTCTGGAGGAATTACTTTCAGTGACAAAAGGAAGTTTGTCCACTGAAGGAGGACCCGGGAAAGAGCCCTTCCTTATTATATGTCCTATCTGTTCTCTGCCACTTGAAATTAAGGGAGAATTATTTTATCCCACATTTCCACAGTCTGTCAAATTCCAAAGAAGGTATCATCTGATGGTTTATGGTTATTTAAACTTCCCTAGGTCTGCCACTAATTGAGGCATCTAAGCCACAACAGTATTGACATTAGATTGCATTCTTTGTAATATCTCACTTGTCTTAATTTTACTCCCATTTTTATACCTGAGGAGCCTGAAGGCACATGGCTGATAGTTCAGGGAGCCTACTCTGTTATTCCAAATCAAGATCTTTCTAAAAGAAGCATGCTCCACTTTAAAGAAAAGAAAGGAAAAGAAAGGAAAAGAAAAGAAAAGAGAAAACAATCTCCATGGTCTCAGAGGAAAGAAAATTCTGCCTGGCCTCTTTACTTTCCGTCATGTCAAGTTGTCAGTTGAAGGATGCCCCAGGAAAGAACACCAGGTTTTTGGTGTTTGCCTTAGTAGATAAATAATATTATTAGATTTGAACAAAGCAATGTCTTGTGCTTACGTTTTATTTTTTGTTATTGTTAAGAGTTCAGAATATACGTTTTTGTGGTAAGTTTCCATTCTTCATTAAAGAGCATTTTTGGTATTTTATATAATTTGTATGTGGACCCAGAAAGAAATTTGAACTCTAGAGTCAGTTGCTGATTAAGAAACCCTGGAATGGATGATGCCAAGCCAGAAAGAAATGAACTTTCATAGATTCCTCTTTCTATATAGACACAAAGACCTGTGCAACTAGAATCTTAAGGATCTGTTTAGAGCTGTATTTTCCTCTTAAGTGCACCACAAAAATTTTTATAAGACTCTTAGGAATTTTAAGACTGATACCTGCCCCCAGTTCAGTGCTATAGCAAAGACATGGACTCTATGAAAATACTTTCTCTCAGGATCAGGGTCAATTGTATTTATTTCTCAGTCTTCCCCCCACTGTTCAGTGTGATCCTGTGACTGAGTTCAAGCCAGTGCACTGGGAAGTGCATCATGCACACCTCTTCCAACTCTGGCTTATAAAATCCCAATTGGTTCCTTCATGCTGTTTACCCTGTCCAACCACCTGGAGTGAAGATGACTTTCAAAGTGATCTTGGAAGTTAAGTGTTGGAGACCTATGATCCAGTGGCTCCTTGAATACCCATGTGGAACAACTGATTCTCTGCCAACAACTATTAGGTAAATAAGGGGTAAACTTCTCTTGTGCTTCCATTATTAATTTTTAGATTTCTTACAGACGCCAGTGTTATCCAAAATGATACAGATCATCATTCGTGGAGACAAGGGTAATCTTTGTGCCCTAAATCTTGCAATTTGCACTGTAGAAACTCAGCAGGGATAGAGTGAAGAGCTTGTGAGGTTTAGTAAAGAAAGGTACACAGGTTATACTCATCAAACCTGATGTCTGCCTGTATCTGCTTTGAGAGGCTGTCCCTCCAAGGGCTTCTGAAACATGAGGAGAAATGTTCTGACTGTGGTCTAGTAAGTATTCTTTCCTCTTGATTGATTTATCAACACCATTTGTCCTTGCTGCTAGGTTTCTGATGAGATTTCTGACCACCAGGGCCTGCCAACTCTCTGTCCTTATTTTCACCATTCTCTTGAGGAATTGTTCATTGTAGTGGCTTTGTTAGCTCCAACTGTTTTCAAAATTTTGCCCATTTAAGAGGATCAAAGAGCTCCCAGCTCTCAAAGAATGAAGCGGGTGCATGAAAGCTGTGTTAGGGGAGAAAGAAAAACTTTTCTTCTATTACTTATTTTTATTAGAAGTCACAGGAAGGAAATGTGTCTGTAAAATGTCTTTAAAAATGCCAATTTAATGTTGAAAAATACCTGTTAATATTTCTAGAGGTCCTCTTAAATATGAGATTAAGAGATAATTCTCTTAGATAAATTTTGGAGAACTGGACTCTTTCTATTGCTTTTTCTACAACTAGCTCAGGTACAAACATTAATTCAGGAAATGTCTCTTTATGGGCAAACCTAATTCTCACTACATTAAAATATCCCAGGGTATGACCTGACAAGGAGAGGGAAGGGTTGTCCATGACTTGATTACTGTAGATCTCAGGGTCTGAGAACTAGGTTAAATGATTGCCTTCTCTGTGACTCTATGTTTCTGTTTCCTTCCCATTCCTACAGCTGAGGCTGAACCAGAAATGATGCCTGTGTTCTTACAGAGTATCCCATAAATGTCATCTTTAAGATACTCTCTTCTTTCTGTTTCTGAAGATTGGTAATACAGTGGAAGTGCAGAGGAATAAGAAAACTCAGCAGCTGGGAAATTTGAATGTATGTTATAGGTTATCATGCTTATATCTATAATTCTCAGCATTTAAAAAAATTAATGTCACCATACAGACTGCAGTGAACTCAATTTTATTATTTCTGTAGACAGAAGTGTCATGTTTTGCTGCTGGTGGGTTTCCTTAAGTATTTTTAATTGAATGTCCAATGATTCTCCACCATTAGTATTTTTATCATTATTTGGAAAGCCACCTGAGCAGTTTTCTCCTTTCAACCGGAATGCTCCCTGACATTAACCTAGAGGCATCAACTATGTTACTTAGAAAAGGTCATGGCTATAATATCTTCTTTGAAAATATGAATTCCAAATTTCTTACTTTTCAATGAACTTCTCAAATTGATTATCCCCATTCACAAACTCCCCATGAAGAAATTGGGGTGCTCCTTTATTAATTGCCCTTTCATGTCTATTGTCTTGAATTGTCTCAACTTCAGTAACAATTGTTATAGTTATGTCAGTATCAACAAATCCCTGAAGATGTTAAAATTCAATGGTACTTTTAAATCCAGCAATAACAAAAACATGTGTTGTACCTGACATTAAAGAATCTCTAGGTGCCTCCTGAAGACATTGCTTTAAGGACTACTCTTTCTAAATGCCTGGAAAACTTGGAAAGAGCAAGAATTTCTTTTTAGAATGCATAAGTCAAGGAAAAATTGATGCCAGGTAAAACATGATAGCAAACCAATATTAAATGTATTTGATTCTGTCTTGATAGTTCTTGGATAAAAACTGTGTAGGTTTCTTCTTCTTGAGATTAGGTTGGTTTAGTCATATTTGTAAGAAATGGCATAGATGAGGTAGATTTTCTTTTCCTTTTTGACGATGCCCTGTTTCCCCACTCCTACCCCTGTGAGATAAGCGAATAGAAGACAAATTTAGACAAGGAAATTATAGCCTTCGAACCAGACAGATTTGTTTTAGCAAAATCAAGCAAAGGAAGTGAGCCACCAAGGTAACAGTCACTATCCACAGCATGTTGTCTACTTGTATGTTGAACATTACACATTTAAATCACACCAGAATAATAATCTGTTTTTTCCTCCACTATATCGCGATATGGAGCCGCTCTCTTCTTTAAGTAGCAACAACTTGGGGAAGAGATAGGAAACGCCCACCTCTGTTGAGCCTATAACTAAGAGAAGTTGCAACCAGGTAGGAAGAAAAAGGGGGATCAATGTGCAGAAAAAGAAACAAAGTGAAAATGAGGTTCTTGGGGCTTATTATCTACTAAGAGATGACTACCTAGCCCTCCATGGGAGTCTAGGGATGAGATCCTATATCACCTTATCTCCTTGGAACCAAGGAGTAGAAAATCCTGGCACAAAGAAGAAAAAGGAAACCTTATTTCCCACAACTACAGTTCATGATACATTTGTGATGACCCTGGCTTCTTCAGCACTTCTTGTCTATGCCTTCCTCAATGTGTTGGCTTTGACTGCAGTCTGGTAATCTAGTGTGCTCAGCAGCTTCAGTCATCTAACTCCTAATAGCATCAAAAAAACAACTGTGTGTTGGTGGCCTTTTCTTTACATGCAGAGTACTTTTCTCTGCATCCTCAGGAGGCTTATATGATTTTGCATTGGGAAGAACTAGGCTGTATGCCCATTCCTTAATCAGTGGTTGGTAAGGAGGTAGATTTACCATGATAGGCTTAGACTAATTATTTGGAGTGAAATATTATGGAGTTAGTCACCATGATACTAAAGAATTCATACTTGTGAGTGACATAAGATCATTACGTCTTATTTTATTACATCTTATATAATTATATCATCTGTTTGATATGTAATTATATCTATACCTAAAATATTTAAGAGCTGGTATGTAATATAAAAGTAAACGGACTAGGGATACAGCTCAGTGGCACAGTGCTTGCCTGGCAAGCATGAGGTCATGAATTTGATCCCTAGTACCAAAAATAAAAATTTTTTCTTTTACTTGCAAACTAAACTACATACAGTAAATTATATCTACATATACTACTACATATACTATATATGTATACTTATGTAATACTATTTTATGTACTCATGTGACACAGGATATATTTTGTTCATGTTATATATAATATTATGTATGTACTATATACAAATGAAAGTTTATATGACCTAAAACTTTACGTATATACTCTGTATAAATGAAGGTTTATATAATCTAAAAACTTCTTTTAAAGTGTCATATGCTGTAACAAAAATTCTTTGTCTCATCAATATTATTTCCTAGTTGTCCATTGGCTTTTTAAAATTGTCAGTACATTGTTTTGGTTGCTACAGCATTCAGTAGCTAAATAGTGCTTCACAAGAGCCATAATTTGACAGCTGCATCAGTTGCTTCCAATACCTTTCCCATGATGCTTGTCACTGGGAGACAGGTTTTGGCTGTGGGTTTGTGCCTTTGTCCCTGTTTTAATGTTGAGATTTCTAATGGTCTTCATGTCTTCACTCTTTCTCTCCCCACAGTTAGTCAGATTAGAACCATCTGAGTGCTGACTCTGTGCCAGTGCTGCTTTGTGGGCAGAGATGGCAAGGAGTAACCGCAGGTACAGAGGAGGAGGCAAGGCTAGAGGACGGCAGCAAAGGGCAAGTTGGCTGTTTCTGGTTGTAGGAGCTAAGACCTAGATTTTTGGTTTGCCTTTCTGCAGAGGGAAGGTCACATGAAATTGTCATGACTTGGAAAATCACAAAGAATGGGCACGATTAACCAGGAAGCAATTGGTCGGGGTATTCTCCATGTACTGGGACAAAGGCAGAGGGAGAGCAACAGGAAAGTTGGAGAAAAAAAGAAAGATGATCTGTGGTTAGTGATACCCTTTTGAGGTAGGTTTACTCTGAGCTTGGTATTGGTGGAGTTGGTGCAGGGGTTCTTTGTCAAGATGTCACTTGAGAAGGCACTGGGGGCTCACATGACCACTTGCTGAGATGTCCGAGGCAGAGTGCCACTTGCAGACAGTTTACAGGGTCAGAAATAGCTGCTCCCCATTGAGAGATGATGAACTCCTCAAGCCTACCCCAAAGCCCTGTACTGACATCTGTCTAGGTTCATGGGCCCTGATCATCTCTTCATCCATTCCCTGAGCCCAGCTAGATTTGGTATTTCTCCTGGGGTGGGTGTGAATAGATCCACCTTAGCTTGTTCAAGTGGCTCGCTTCTCCCACTTTGAGATTTTTTTTTTTGAAAAAAAATCATCACAATTTAACCTTAAACAACCAATACAATTAAAAACTGAGCTGATGAATGACCTGAATAAGTATTTCTCAAAGTCAGACATGTAAATGGCCAAGGAGTATCTGAAAAAAATGTTGAATATCATTAATCATGAGGGAAAAGAAAATCAAAACCACAGTAAAATAAATATTACTTCACTCCAATTAGAAGGATTATTATCAAAAAGACAAAAAAATACTGGTAAGAATGTGGAGAAGGGTGTATTCTTAAAAATCACTAATGGAAATAAATTATTATAGCCACTACAGTACATCAGCTCCACACACACACAAAAATTATAACCATCATACAATCCAGTAATCCCAGTACTGGTCATACTGTATATGTAAAGGAAATGAAATCAGAATGCCAAAGAGACATCTGCTTGCCCATGTTTATTGCTGCACCATTCACAATAACCTAGATATTGAATTAACCTTATTGTTATCAACTGAGAACATAATGTGATAAATAAAATGTATGTATACACAATGAAATACTATACAGCAATTAAAGGATGAGATCTTGTCATTTGTGATCACCTGGATCAACCTGGATTTAACATGGCACTTAAGTGAAATAAGACTGGCATACAAAGACAAATACCACATTCTGTCACTCAAGTGAAATAGTCAAAAGTGGATTTCACAGAAACCCAGAGTAGAATAATGGCTAGAAGAGGCCAGGTAGAATAGGAGGGACAGAGGATAGAGAGAATGGCAAATGGTTGCAAAATTACAGTTTTATCTGGGGATCAGTTCTCATATACTACTGAATAGTATAATGACTATAGCATGGAGAAAGGTGAACTCTTAAAAAAAGAGGATTTTGAGTATTCTCATCACAAAGAAATGATACTTATTTAGATGATGGAAACACTAATAAGCTTGATTTGACATGAAATGTACACATGTATAAAAACTTCATATTGTAACCATACATATGTACAATTTTTATATGACAAGCTAAAGTACAAGTTAATCAAGGGGGGAAAAAAGGAAAAAAACAAAAAACCCAGTAACTGGTCTGCAGAAGATCCTGTACCTAAAATAGAAGAGTATTTTTGACTTTGTGGTTTGTGGTTTCTGAGATAAACTACATGTACTAGAATTTACATAATCAATTATGTAGCACTGCCACCATTTACTGGTTAGTACGGAGGTATTTACATATTTTAACAACTCATAATGGTGTGTAACTGCTGAATATTAGCTGTGGTTTCTCATCCTCCCACCCCTGAGCAGTAGTTTTCTGGAAGCCGGTGTTGGATTATATTGCTTCAACCTGAATACCTAATTGATTTTGATTTTGGTAGGGGTTGGGGGAATGTATAAACTCCTATGGTTGAGGAGGAGGGTAGCTCACCTTTTCACCTTTATGTGAGTAGACTCAACTCACTTAAGTGAGGACGGTTGAATCCTTAATCTCTGACCAGTAAAAGTGCTAGCTCCTGAATGTCCTACTTCCTTTCCCTTCACATCGGGAGCACAACACTATTGGGTTACATTTTTTTTTTTAATATAACATATTCTCCTCTGCTAGGGACCTCAAAAGTAGACATTATATAGAAATGTGAGCTGTGAAACTGTATCCTGTAATTTATGGTCAATGTGCTTTGAAGGTGAAAAACACCCTCTAGTCATACAGCATTGCTGCAGCTTCTGTCTGTCCTTTCATCCACGTTTCCCTCCTAGTTTGCTAGCTGACTCTAGTAACCTGCAAAAGAGATCTAAGAGCGAAGGAGAAATGAAGAAGCACACTGGAAAAATTCTTCCTTTATTATTAACTTAAAACTCCATTTGACTTTTTTCCCCTGGGGCTGTCGACTACAATGGGAACATGGAATTGGTCCAGTTAAGCTCAAAAATTCAGAGAAAGAGATTGGTGTAGTGGAAAAATCAGTGAACTGGGAGAGAGAAGAGCTGAATGCTAACTGTGAATGTGCTTTTCAGAATTCCTTAACTTTCCAGCACCTCGGTTCATACTTTGGACACCTTATTTCTTGCTCTTTGCTAGTTTTAATTCTATGGTTTTTCTTATGTACTGTATTTGTAAGACTTAGCTATCAAACATAGAGAAAATGCATTAAGACTTCATATTGGTTGATTTTTATTATGTAAAAATCATCCTTTAATTGTGTAGCTTAAAACTAGGACCTTTTAAGTTAGTTTACAATTCTATGGGTTGCCCATGCTCGGCCGATCATGCCTCTGCCACCAGCTGGAAGGTTTGCTGGATGATCTAGAACAGACCCCCTCACATGTCTAGTGGTTGGTGGTTGGCAGCCAGGGTCTGGTTACTTGTGGGCTGTGGTGCTTCAGCTTTCCTTCAAGAGACTATCTTGGACTGAATCATATGATGGACTTAGGGTATCAGTCTCAGAGTCAGCCAGTATTTGCTCAAGTACTTTTAAATCCCAGATTACATCAGATCTGCTAATGTCTAATTGGTCAAAGCAAAATGCATAGTCAATTGAGATTAAAAGGGTGAAAAAGTACATTCCAATTCTTGATGGAAAGGAAGGAATTGATGGCATTTTTGCAATCTATCACATACTGGAGTTTCAGACATCTGAAAAAAATTATTGTACTAGAAGAGAAGATAATATAGTTGAAGGTTTACTGTGTCTCACATATTATTTCAATCACCAAATTTGCATTATCTCAGGATACTTGACCTTACAAACCCTACATCTTTGGGGCTTCTATTAAAGAAAGAAAGCGGTTATGTTAGAACTTTGTTCTGCTTTACACAGTAGATGTAGTAGAGAAATGTTACTCATAAATAGAAATTTTAAAGCTTGAATTATATTTTCAGCACAATAGGGAAGTTGGCTAATTCAAGGAACCCTACTGTGAATCTTTTTGGAAAGTAGAGACTCCCTTTTAATGCCCAAGTCACCTTCTGGTTAGGTTGTTTGGTAGGTCAAAGGAAAGAGATTTTAAAATATGGGTAATGTAGAAAAGTTTCTGGCCTTGAGGTTAACTGGCGTAGGTTCAAATCTTGGGAAGTTACTTAATTTCTTAAGTCTTAATTCTTTATCTTTCACTATCTTTTTCTCTCTCTGTCTTTCTCTGTATTTCTGTCTCTTTCTCTATCTCTGTCTCTTAAAATACAATTAATAGGTATCTACCTCCTTGGGTCATTGGAAAGATTACATGAAAAGAAAAACATGTAAATGGCCAGATGTCTTAGAGACATTTAATAAATGAGTATCATATATTCCTCCATATTGTCAGATGTTAGATTTTATGTAACTACATGTTCTACCATTTCCCACTATAGATAAGAACCTTTAGAAATATTTGCTTTGCAGTTTTGAAATTAGCTTGGCTTGGTTCTTTTTGTCTGTAGTTTCAAAGTAATTCTGTAAAGCTTTATAACCATTTCCATTCCCTGATCAAATTCAAGAGGGTAGGTGAGGAAATGAATTCATAAGTCTATAGACTTCATGGGGTAAAAAGTTTGTACCAAACCAGTTTAAAATAAATTAACTGAAAATAAGGCAGGTACTGCCTAACACGGTATGGAAATTTCTCTTTTAACATTGATATAGGATCTCCAAATAATGTAAGGAAAATATTATAACTCCCAATCTGTTAGCTGTCAGACACCCTGAGTTCATGTTCCTTGAAATTGAAGAATGAATTGTGGGAACAAAGGAGGTTAACAGTAGGAGACTTTTACTGAGGGAAAGGCAGCCACTGAGAGACAGGAGGGGATCTGGAAAATGGGTTGCCAGTGAGCCCACTTCTCAAAGGAAGTTTTGCAGAGCAAAATCACGATGTGGGTACAAAAATCATGAGATGGTATAACATGGTACAAAACAATGATAGACCAATAATATTACAGTATAGCCACTTAGATAATATTGATCCAATGGGGAAGCAGGTCACATAGCAAATGTACATGGTAACAAGGCCATTTTTTGGAAGAGATGAGGCCTGGTCATCTGGTCCTGCTCACCAACCTGGGTGACTGATGTCTATCTAGACTTTATTGGACCAGGTGATATCAATTATAGGACATTGTTTATCCCTTGGGGAAGCATGCAGGCCTGGTCATTCTGTCCTTATCTTGAGGCCTGGCCTTCAGCGGATGTGCCTGCAGCCACAGTTGTAATGTATTTTCATCTTCTACATTGACTCCCTTAAGGGCCTAACCCTGTCTCATTGTCTATAGTGTTTCTACCTAACTTAGCTGTCTATAATAACCTGATCAGCAGAGAACAGGAAAATAATTAACAAATTGGAAAGCCACAGTAGATGTCTGAATGTTACTGACCACATGACGGCCATTGAAGGGATAGCCATCAACTTGGGTCATTGGGTGGACCTGCAATATCAGCAGAAAACCCAACTTGGAGTGGCTAATCTCCCAGTGCTATGAGAGCATGAGAAGGAATTTATAGCTAGTGAATTACAAAAGCAGCTCTAATTAGCCCCAGGAGGCAATTGCATAAGAACTACTAAGAACATTGCAGACTCATATTTGCTTCCTTCTCAGGATTTTATATGAGAGCTTGGTAATGAATGTTCTTTAACAATAGGAGCTGAGAGACCATAGCGCTAATAGTGCTCCTGAGGATATATCCTCCTTTATTTGCAATCCTGCAAAGATCAGTTAGATACTATTGTTAAACCTTGAAATTCCCCCTATCTGCTGACACTGTGGCTTAAATCAGAAGGGAGGACCATTTTTCCTTAAACCCCCCAGTGCAAGAAGGAAAAATAAACAATCTAGTACTGATTGGTTTTGGAAAAATTTTAAAGGTCTGGACCATCTTTAAAAAGGGTTTTGGATATATATATATATATTTAAAAATTTGCTTGTTTGTATTAATGAATAATACTACAGTCACTCTAACACAGGTCAAAATATTATTTTTATACTCAAAGATTACTTTGGCCAGATGTATTGGTTAATTTGGTCTGCTTTTCCTGGTTACTTATGAAAAGGTACTCAGTAGATTAGTTCTCTAGTGGAATTTTGGGGGGTGACCAACATTTCCTCCCTCCCTTCTTCCCTTTCATCCTTCAGCAAAAACATACAGAATCTAACTTGGTAATGCCATTGCTCTAGGTGCATGACATGCAGGAGGGAGTCCATCACATTTGTGTGCAACATCATTCCTGGGTTTTTCCAGAAACCAGGGAGATCTAAGTGCTGCTAGTTATGGGTAGGAACCCTCATGGGCAGCTGTGAGGATATATACAGAGAACAGGGGAGATTCCGTCATACCTCAAGCAATATTCAGGATGAGGCAAGCACAGGGAGGAACTGAGCCTTTTTTCCCTCAAATCTTAGAATTTGGTTATGATGGATCTAAATATGGGCAGTTCAGAAACTATTGTAAAAATTATCTTTTTCACGTTACTTCAGTTCTAAACCAACCATTTTAGTATATCCCTAGTAGTAGCTGCTATTCAGCACTAATGGCAGACCTCATCAGAGATGGTCTGGCTTCATTGACCCTTTTTTGGTAGAGCCACTTAATTGTTTATTAATATTACCTATTCCTGGGCACCACTAGCAACTTCTTAGTCACTAGACTTTTTAAGTGTGAACTCTTCTTATGCAGTAGATCTCAAATCTGCCTTTGGAAACTGATAAGTCAGTTCTAGACTAAATATTTTCAACTAACTCATGTTACCTGTGTGCCCATATTGGATCCTAAGGGCCCCCATGGCACACATTCTCCATTCCCCTGGCAAGAGCATCTCACTTCCTTTTGTAGAACCATCTTTCTTATTGTGTTGAGTAGAGACTGGCACAATAGTTAGTCTTATGTCCTTAGCAGCTCACCTAGTCAGATGCCATTTCCCCCCAGAGTGATGTAAAAATAGGTAATAAATCTGTTGAAGACCATTGACTCTGCAGTGGAACTCTGATTCGCTGGTGTTAGGTGCATCACAATTCCCAGAGAAGTTTTGTTCGAGTTTAGTCCTTTAGCCATTTCTCATATTCTGTGAATAATAATTGAAACTTCAAATAGACTATGTTTTGGCCACAGTCAGAATTGTTCTGTTGATATAGCTGAAGAAACAGAGACAGGAATGGAGTCGTGTCATATGGCTGGTGTTCTGGTTTTAAATGTGTGCCATGTCTGGGAAGGAAGCATAAATTGTTCTCTACAGTCCATGAAAGGGATATCTACACTGGTCCGTACTCCTACTCCCTGAATGAGTAATATTTGTTCTCTATCCTCAGGTAACTGCTATGAATATTTGTTCATATTGTATGCTTTTCTTTTTAGGCTCTATGGATTAAGGAACATGTTGTGTTCTGAACTGTGGTTCTAGGGCATAGCAAGGAGCTTGCCACATAGAAGACTTGTGTGACTGTGAAAGGTAAGATTATTACCTGAACCTGAAAGGTGAAGGAGGGTCTGGTTTCGCTTGGGATCCAGCCCAAATTGTGAGCCCTATTTGGGCAGTTGGAATCTTTTCTCTCCACTTTTCCTAGTCTTGTTTTTTTTTTTTTTTTTTTTGGAAAATATAATCAAGTTTTAGACAGTTCCAGTTGGCCCATTATTAATAGTATTTGTTTTTAGTTTGGAAGTCTCACCTTTGTTTAGGAATTAGTATCTCCTGGATTAATTTCTCATATTTGGGACAATTTTATTTTCTGCCCCTCTTGAGAAAAACGTTGTGTTAATGGCATGATAGATAAAAGAAAAATATCCATATCTAAACTCCCCAAGACCTCTAAAAAATAAAAGTTTTCAATTAGCATTCTTTCCTTGGCAGCCCGAGTTTTTGATTAAAGAGCTTCATTGGCTTTGCAAAGTTTTAGAATTACTAACAGAGACCCAGGGGCAAGACCTTATGAATAGAGGCCAGAAAAGGAAGCAGGAATAACAGATGGAGCCAGTGAAATGGTGGTAGTGGTGGAGAGGAGGGAGAAAAGGGAGAACAAAAATTGCCTCCTGACGTAATTTGCTCTTTTTCAAGTGGCGTCTGTTGAGAGTTCCACGGAGGCCATGTAGTCTGAGAAGCCTGAGATTCCAAGGGGCTTGTCTTTGTTCTTGCTTTCTGAAATGTCACTGAATAAATTAGCCAATTTATTTGTAACTTCTTCCTCTAAAAACTCTGTTCATGGCCTACATATATTCTGAAATATATCTAAAGAATCCATATAGAACACCAGAAGTCACTATGGAGTGATTGATTACAACTGGGCTAGATAGATGTGTTCTGTTTACAGACCAGCCTTACATCGTTACTCACGGTAGTCAGCCCTCTTTCTCAGCCTACCGCCGGGCTGTACTGCAGTATGCTCTCTCACGTTCACGCCGTGATGCACGCTCTTCTCTGGCCTAGAGATTAAGGTCGTGTTCCCTAGAAGCAGAGACAAAGGGGCAGATTCATATGATTTACTAAGGAAAAAGTGACGGAGGGACAGGGTAGGGGTAAAAACTAAGGGACGATGTGATCTGAGCCGATGTGATCTCACACTGGTCAGCCACGGGGATCAGATGTTCAGGTAGGGGAGAGGCACGTCCTTCCAGGCGAGTGCTTCTCATTGACCAGAAGCACTTGTCCTGAGGGATGTGTAAGCCACAGCAGCAAACAGTCGCTGCAGATGCAGAAGGGTTCTGCTGTCCTCGTACAGGAGATCTGTGTGGTTCACCAACAGCATCCTGACTACTGTCAACTTCTGTTTACTGAATTTTCAAAACTTGGCTCTGGCCACATATTCTTTGACTATTGCCTTACCCTTCAGCTTGTGAAGTGTGCCACCTCTGTTGTCAATAAGTTTCCTGAATTTATTAGACTTCATTTCATTTAATTGTACATTAATGAGCCTAGATGAGTAGCTCCCTCTGTTCATTATTTCTTTGGAGGTTTGGGATTACCTTTGCAATTTGTCCCAATGTACACGACATAACAGTGTTCTGTAAAACTCTGTTGAGTGGAAGAGTAAAATTCTGAATCTTCCTAGTTTGATTAACAACCAAGGTTGTTTAGCTAATATTTGTGAGTCTAAATTTCCTTTTCTTTAAGTTGGGAATAATATTTTCTCAGTGGTCTCTTAGTATTGTTGAGAAGCTCAAGCCACAAGAGCACGGCCTCAGCCATGATGCATAGAGTGAAAACCAGATCTTGCTTTCTCTTACTCACCTGATGCAAGTATGCAAGAATTTCATTGACAACACCCTTAGAAAAGTGTCATGCAGAGTAGATGTTAATGTCCCTCCTGGCCCAGTCCTGTTCTTGCCACTTTGGACAGTTGTGACAGCTCTTTTTTCATACTGGGCTGAAATCTGTCTATCAGTGACTTCTCCTCTTGAGTCTTATTTTGCCTCCTGGAACCACTGAGAGCAATTTGCTGTGCATTTCACATGACAGTCCTTATGGCTTGATTATCTCAGGGAGTGCTGCTGTTTTGTCTGCTTTTCTCACCTCTTGCTGACAGTTGCAGCCAAACCTTTGAAGTTCAAGCCTTACCTGTCTCCTTCCTTCTTCAGTTGTCACCAGCTCCCTCTGCTACCCAGAAGAGATGGGGAGAGTGAGAAACTTGCCTTTTTTTTTTTTTTAATTCCTAGGAGAATGGTCCTCAGGAAGGTTTTCCGAGGACACACATGGAGTCTTGTCTCTGTTTTTCTGAGAGACCTCACATGTCCCCTAATTTCATTGACATCTTGATGATAAATAATATACAAATTACTATTATTTTTATTTTTTTTAACTTTTTTTGGATAGAGTATGATTTTATTAGAGTGATAAGGAAACACCACAGGCCAGGGGTTCTACTTTCAGTCACCCTTAATTAGTGCGATTGTGTAATTTTAGGCAAATCCCTTTCTTCTGGAGGCTACTGCGGCTCTTAACAGACAAGAGGCATAAAGACAGAAGTGGACATTAAATAGATACTAATTGATTCTAATTAAGAGGTGTCCTTGTTTTGAATGGAGAATTAAAGGAGAGAGCCCAGACAAGGCTGGTTTCAGGAAACTGTAAGAACTCTGGCATGTCAGGGGAAATAGAGGAGCAGAACCTGGAGAACTCTTTTGGGAAAGAGAAACCTGAAGAGGAAATAGAGGAGGAGCACTGGAGAAGGAAGAAAGCCAAAAGTCTAGGATGTGTTAGAAGCCCAGGAAGCATCCCAGGTGAAGGCAATGTTTTTCACTGCTGCTGAGGTTACAAGCAAGATGGGGACTGAAAAAGTCCTGAGACTGCAACAACACAGAGCTTATCTGATGATTGTAGTATCTTTTTAAAGCTTTTGGTAGGGTTGGAAGACAGCATAGTGAATTGAGGAGTATGTGGGAGGAGGGGAGCATATGGAGATTGCAAAGATGGATAATTTTTCTGGGAAACTTTGGGTGTGAGGAGGAGGACAAAGGGCTGAAGCTGCAGGAAATGTGGGGTGTAGGGAAGATATTTTTAAGGTCTGTTTAAATGTTTTGGGGATGTTATTGAGAGAAAATGGTTGACCAGATAAAAGTGAGATGGAGGAACTGATATTCTGGCAGGACCCAGGGATGAGATCCAGAATACAGGAGGAGGCACTGAACTTGTCAGAGAAAGGGCACTGCCTCAAATGTCACATCAGTGTCACGCATTGTTGTGGAGATAGCTCTCTTATTTATGGAGCCAGACAATATTTCTCCTTTTCTCATTCCTGACCACAATTTCTGCTAAACTCTTTTTATTTAGATCTTAATTCTGGATAGCGTGAGCCCCATATGTGTAACAGGTAGGGAAAGAAGACATCTGAAGACCTTATAAGCACTTCCTAAGTGGTTGAGACTAAACTCTTTACTGCCTCTTTTCACACAAAGACTGACCGGGCTTTGCAATTATGCCCTGTGCTGCTGCACACAAGGGTTTTTTCCTCACCTGAATTCTCCAGGTCACATCCTGCTGACCCAGAGCCAACTCTCTCTGACTCCCCTTGAATCAACTGGACAACCTGCAATTGCAGGATGTGTGATGGTCTCGCTTCCCCCAGGCTGATCCATGCTCCTTTATATCTAGATCTAGAGTGAATGAGCATTCTCAAAGGCCCTTAACCAAGTCTATTTTTCTTATAGATGAAATCACCTAATTTGCCTAGTTTACAACAGGGTCTAAATAATCCATCTGCCTTACCAATGCTAAGTGACTTGAATGCCATTTAAGCTTAACTTGAAAATGACTGACTAGACTCTACATGGGCTAATAAAACGCTAGCTATGGTATCACATTACAAAAATTCAAAAATAAATTTTTAAAACACCAATTAATTAAGGGTTTAATACACTCGTATGCACATAACTAGCTTTCTAGAGGCCTTGAGATAGAAACACACGCTTTTTTTTAAAGCACCACACTGAGCAACTGCAAGTCAATAAATATTCTATTCCTGTGCCATCCTGTACTCATATCCAACCCAGTGATGATGAAATGCACACTGAAAAGAGCAATAAGAAAAATAATAACATTATCATGGGATCAATGTCTATTGCTAGCTTTATATATAAAGAACTTGGCTTCTCACTGATGTTTAATTTTTGTAAATGCCTCTGGAAATTTAAGTATAGTAAGAAAATATTATCATGGGGTAATGTTGAGTTTCTTCTAACAAAAGCTGTTAAACCTTGGACATAGGCAATCTTTCAGCCTGGGGCAAATTCAGAAGAACAAATCTCTTTGAAGCAGACTGTGGCAGATTTAATTTAAATAGACTGGCTTTAGTGCCATAGGTCTAGAAGACAGGTGGGTAAAACGTGATTGGAACAACTGAGGCAGAGAATCCTGACTGTCTCATTTTTATGACTTCATAGCTACAAAATTGGGAGGTTCTCCTCCATCCTTGTCCTGTGGCATTATGATGTTGCATCATGTGTCAAGTTCAGAAGCTCTGAGGTCATATGTGGAGGCTATGAGAGCTCACCTAATGTTGGACAGCACAATGCCCTAAGATTTCTGTGACTCCTGTATGCCCATTGGTATTGCTCTGGCATTGGCTCAGATTCCTTGGGCTGTATAATCAGCACCCAGATTGAATAACAAAGGACCTTCTGCTAGCTCTACCCTAAGAAAAGTATTAGAGTACTTTGAAGCCATACAATCAGAGATATCAAAGCGAAGGGAGCTTTCACAAGAGATCTGATCCAGTGATCTAATCTAGTTCCATTCCTTAGTCATTAGGCAGTTAAAGTGTAAATTTCCCATTTCTCAGAACACCCTGCTAAGTTAGAAGTGAAGGCAGGTAAACAGCGTGTGTATTTTCTTAGACTCAGAGCAGTAGTTCTTGAACTTGAACTTGCATCAGAATCACCTAGGGCTTGTTCAAACACAGACTGCTGGACCCCTCTACCGAATTCCTGATGGGGCCCAGGAATATGAATTTTTAATGAGTTCCCTGTGATGCTGTTAATAAAGAAATTTACTTGGAGAACCACTGGACTAGAGTTCTCTTGACCCAAAAGCTAGACTGTTAAAAGGCAAAGATGGTCTTTCTGCACCCATGGGCTCAAATAGAGACAGAAAATATCCACATGCTAAGAGGAAGCTTACTTCTTTATAGGGGCCTCTGCACTCTGGCACTATACTTTGGCCAAAAATAAGGTGTGTTTCTCATCATGACCTCAGGGTCTGGTTTCAGCTGATCCAAAACCTTGTACCTTTGGAAAGGCACAAGCGTTCCTTCCATATCCTGGCCTCTGACCTCAAATTTTTTTAAATTGAGAGAAGAGCTGTCACTTTTCTGGGATTCTGCAAAAGAAAGGCAAATTTGCAAAGGTTTTTCTGACATCTGAGCAGCTGGATTTGCACTTGCTGCAGTGATAACTCAGTGCCATCCAGACTTGACAGTGATGGATGATGCAGAATTCTATTCAAATTCTATCAAAGCCTGCAGGGTGGAGGCCTTGGTCACTGAGCCCAGGGCCCTCTGGACCTCCCTGTCAAGGCATTTGCACTAAAAAGAGCCATTCAAAAGCTGACAGCAAGGCAGGGAGGTGGAGGGATGGAGCCATCAAACTGGGTGTGGCAACTTCAGTTTTTATCAAAGAGAGGCTCAAATGAGAGACCTGGGATAAGTGGGAAAGGAGGAAATGGTGGAGGAGAAAGTTTTTTTTGTCTAAGAATTCTGGACCTTCATTGGAGTTCTTTTCTGCTGGGACACAGATATCTCACGAGAAATGCTCCTGGTTCTCAGAATGCAGTCCAAACCCCATCTAAACAAAAGCAGTGAGAACTAGGCTCTTTGCAAGATTTCGTGTTCTAAATGTTCTTGCTTGTATTATATTTTATATAAAAGTTGGAAAATGCAAACATTAGAAATTTTAAGTAAATCATCTACTTTCAGTTTGAAGAGTTTTCACAGAGTTTTATGCAGTGAGCAAACAAATGGAGTGACACTAGATCAAGAAAATGAACATGACCAGCTCCCCCCAAATCTCTTAGTACCCTTTACCGTAATTCTTTGCCATCAGAGCTGTTAGTGCTCTCCTGATTTGTAACATCATAGATTAATTCTGACTACTTAAAAAAAAAGTTGCATGAGTGAAATAATTTAACATGTTATTATTTCATATCAGGCTAATTTTTCCTCAATATTGTGTTTGTGATATTCATTCATGTTATCATTTTCATAGTCGTCTCTTTCTCTCTCTCTTATGATTTAGATTTAGATGGCTACCCAAAGTCTTGTGTGATCTTGGGTGGGGCTCTGATGAGGTGATAGGTTTGGGGGGGATTATAGCTGATTTGCTGTTAAAAGGTAGAGTCTGGTTGGAAGAGGTGGGTCACTGTGGGTGGAACCTGGAAGGATATTACGTCCCTTATTTAGGATGCTCCCTTGACTCTCTATGCTTCCTGCCATTGTGGAGTGAGCAGCTTCCTTTGGGCTAGGCCTGCCCATTCCCTGGAGCCAGCCAACTATGGACTGAAAACTCAGCAAATTATGAACCAACATAAACCTCTGCTCCTTTAAATTTCAGGTATCAAGTATTGTGTCTCAGCAACAAAGAAAGTGACCAAGATACTCTCTATCTCTCCTGGATATACCACTAGTCCTATTAGACTTTTGAGTTTGAGGTTATCATGAATTTTGCTGTGATGCAAAATTCATGGCAAACATTCTGGTACACACATTTTCATCAACTCATACCCTTTTTCTTTTGGGTATATACTTGAGAATAAAATTGCTATTTCACAGGTTGGTATATAGTCAATTTTAGTAGGTACTACTGAACTCTTTCTGAAATTTATTTACCGATTTGTACCACCATGCCAAAAGTTCAAGAGAAGTAATTGCTCTTTAACCTGCACCCACACACTTGGTATTTTAATTTTAAAAGTTCTGGTAGGCAAGTTCTGATAGAGAATTTTGGATTTAATTTGCATTTTTTTAAGTAGTCTTCAGAGTTGAATGCCATTTCAGAATATTTGTGAGTCATATGAGTACACCTATAGTGAAATATTTGCTAATTTTTTTGTTTTTAAGATTAGATATATACCTCTTTTTATTGCCTTATAGAAGGTATGGATATAAGTTTTTTAAAAATATGCTCTGGGGAAAAACTCTACTTCCATGCCATGACTTGTTTTTCCATTATCTTCATCAAACCCTTCATTTATGATTGTCAGGCTAACGCTTTATACTCAAGTTTAAATGACATCTATTTGGTGAATTTTTCCCCATTTCCTTCCTTCAAAAGTTGTTGCCCCCTCTATCTTCTCATAGCTTCTGCCTAACAATCTCTCAGAACTATTATTGCCTTATTTATAATGACTTCTCTTATTACCTCTACTTTCAGTCTGCAAATACCTTAGACACAGATGAACCCTAAATAGAAATGATGTCTGCCATTTTGGAGAGTTTGGGTTGTATGTTTGCTTTTTATATTGCAGTTATCAGTGCCCCAGTATTCTACTCTGTGTGTGTATTACTTTTGAGATGATGAAGACAAATAAATGTATTTACATTGAAAAAATAAACATATTTAATAGTTTACCCTGGTCACTGCCTTATCTCTAACTCTGGGTACTGAACATCTATCCTTTCTAGAGGAATTTCCAACTCAACATGTTAAAGAATGAGCTCCTCATTTTGTCCTTCCATTCCAGTCAGCCAAGTTTCCTTCCTAACATCCATGGCAGGTATAGAGTAGCAGTGCTATTACCCTGATGTTAAGGATGGCAAAAAGGCACTTTCTAACTTCGAAATTTTCTTTTACTCCTGTTATGGTTCCCCAACAGCTTATGTTGGTCACCAGCCTTGGGTACTATTGGGAGGTAGTGGACTGGCTAAGAGGTTGGGACTGTTGGAAGTAAGCTGGGTCATTGGGTGTGTGTACTTGAGACTACTGGGGCCAGGCCACCTCTTCTCTTTCTTTTTTGTTTCTTGGCCTCCATAGATAAGCAGCTTTGCTCTAGCCGATATTCTTCACTATGATGTTCTGTCTCACCACAATCCAAAAGCAATGGAGCCAACAGACCTTGGACTGGAATCTATAAAACCCTGAGCCAAAATAAACCTTTCTTCCTTTTAGATTGATTGTCTCGGGTATCTTTTTCACAGTAATAGAAAGTGAATACATCTCGCTTCTCCCTCATTGAAACCATGCTTTCTAGCTCTAATATCTTTGTTGTTGTCATTCTCTTGGAAAATTCTGATAGCTTCTAAATGGTTCCACTAGTCACTCTTGCCAAATAAAAATGAAACAAAACACCATGAAGTTAAACAGGCAAGGAAGGCCTTATTCAAGACTGTTGGATTGAAAGAGAAAGATGAGCTCAACTCTCCTGAAAGAAAAGGCAGGAGAAATTTTAAGTACTGGGGTGAACTAGTGGAAAAGAGTTGGAGGACATTATGAAGCAAGTTGGTTGATGTGATTAGGCCATGTATACTTGCTTATTTGCACCCCTGGAAGTCAGGCTCTTTACTTTCCCCAGAGCCCTAGAAGTAGGAAACTTAGCTTTGCTGGAGATTGCATTTCAAAGGGATGGCTCCTGAGCCCTTGAAAAAGACATTTCTGGGTTGTAAAACTGGCAATAAAATAGCTGAGAGATTTATGCTGTAAAGGCACAGAGAAAAAATTTATAATAGCAAGTTTTCTAAAGTAAATGCTATTGAAAAGTGAGGTCAGGGTCTACAGTCAGGGAGAAGTTTGTCTAAAATTTAGTCAAACTCCATACTAACCATCAAATGAACTCTAAAGTCAGGAATGTTTTGAAAAATGTTTGCCCTCTGTCTTAAACTGCCCAGAGTCTATTTTCTGTTGTTCTAGAGGATGGGTCCCTGTGAGGATTCTGAGAAGGGTTTCACCTCAGTGCACTGAGGAGGTGATTTCATTTGACTGAACCAGCAACTGAGAACCCAAGAGGAAGATAAATGAGTTCTCTTTGCTGGGACTTGGAGCAGGGAAAAGGGTCTCCCCATTTTTCAGCAAACTCTGCCTGAGTGTGGACCTGTGGCAACACAGCCATTACTTTTAGGTTTCTCTCATTTCTCTCTCTCTCTCTCTCTCTGTCTGTCTCTTCTCTTTAAAGATGGAAGCCAAGAGGTTAGGCAGATCCATGATGGTCAAGTTATCAAAAAGGGATAGGTGTGGAACGTAACTCTTTATGTCCTGCTTTTTGGTTAGGTAATGATAAGAGTAATGATTAGTTACAATTATTGATTTCGATTTGAAATCATGGCCAATTGTTTTGAATTATTTAAGCATTTTAATAATTACATTTAATACTCTCAGTATCTTAAGTACAATGTGTTAGCTAAATACATTTCTATTTTACAGGTTAAGAAAGTGAAACTGAGGGATGTTAACTTTAAAATATCACAGGATATAAGTGACCGACTTTGGCATAATATAGAATCATAACCTGGGTGAGGATGAGGGAGGAGAAATGAGACCAGGTAAATTTTAAAGTTATTAGTCTTCCAAACAGATGTTATGGAAGAATAGGCATTTCCTCTCAGGTAGGTGCTCATAGAGGGACCCATGTAGACTTCAAAGAAGCAGCTAAACTATCCTTCAAGGGCAATCTGATAGGTTCATCATCCCAGGCTTTGTTTAACAGTACATAGAGGCTTTTCCTTATGTGGGAACTACTTTCAACTCATCCAGGTCATGGAAACCTCTTCTGCCCTCCAAGGTCAAGGTTATGGGCCAAAAGGACAATCACAACGTCTTGCATTCATCCTCTAAAGGTCAGGAATGAGGATTACATGGCCCCCTTAATGCCTTCCAAATGACAAGGAGTGTCTAAGCTTCCTATCTTCCTGCTCCACTGAACACACAGAACTGAATTGAAAGGCCATAACACATTTAAGTGTTTGAAATTAAATCTGGAGTTGAAGCAGCAGCATCTTATTACTTTTAATCAGTACAGTGCATGAAAGACTCTTTGGAGAAATCATTATTTTACCTCTGTATATGGAAGGCAGAAGTACCTCCTTATTTCCTCTGGTTTCTGAAAAACGACAGAGGACTCTTCGTTCTGCCTGTCCATCAGACTTGAGAGCTGTCTTCAGCTTTGTCAGGGCTAGGGACAGATTGAATTTATAGGACTGCTTCATTAGGCTCCTTCTTTACATGCCTCTCAGATGTGCTTTTCTTAATAAAGGGACAAAAAGCTGAGGGATTAGTAACTATAGTTACCATTTATTAAGGAGTTTCTTTATCAGTTAAGGTTTTTAGTAACACACAATAAAAACTGGCTAGAACAGAAGGGCAATTTATTAAGGGATATTAGTCAGTGCACAAAATCTCCAACAAAGGTAAAAAACAAAATTTGGAAGCTGTGCAGTCACAAACATTCCCAAAATCTCACTGCAGAATTGGAAGGAATGGAATCACCACAGTTGCCACCCCTGAACACATTACCACAGACTGAACTGCTAGTGCTGTGTCCGAACACCATGTTAATTTTTTCCTGCAATAACAATGAGAGGTAAATATTATCTCTTTGCAGATATGGTTACTGAAGTTAAGGGATTAGGTAATTTATCCCAAAAGTTAACTAGAAACACTATACTGTAGGTTCTGTGAGACTAAGAACTCTACTGGTTTTGTTCATCCATCTCAGTACTTAGTATAGTGTCTGGTCTGTAGTAGGTGTTAAATATATTTATAGAATGAATAAATGGAGAAAATGGTACATGTATAGAGAGAGGCTGTTGTGTTTGCTGAACTTGAACACTATGTATTTCCATACTCTTTGCACCTTCTTCTGGTATTGCGTCTTATATTTCAAGCCAAAAGTTTGGGCAAGTGACTCAGGCAGAGGTAGCTATAATAGTATATCTTCTGTCTGTGGTGATTATCCCCCAATTGGAAGAAAGTGGGCTTGGTGAGTTTTCCCACTATATAATGAAAATATGTTGCAGTATAAAAGAATAAAGTCATCATATACAGGAAAATAAAGTTAGGATTTATGTCAATTTCCTGTATGTTATTAACATTGACCCTCTTCAAATCAAGGACAGTTGAATGTTGTGACTTGTCTTAGGAAGCAAACGTTATTGTTGATGTCATTTCTAATGTACCAGATGTATATACTTTAAAAAATATTCCAGAACTGACCAAAGTATACATCTACTTGATCCTTCTTACTTTGCTTTTGAAAAGCAACTTGCAACTTACCTTATCCATATTAGTGTTTCATATTTTTGCTAGTATTTTTTTAGTTGTGTTTTCTCCATCCAAAACCCAGCTCAATAAGCATCTCTGGGATACTGTTCGTTGGAATAATTGCTGGCCTAAATTGTTATGGATGGAGAAGAGTACCTCTTAAGGTATGTAATGCAGATCCTAGTGGGGTTCAGCCTGGGCCTCTAGGGATCACTCCCACTTCACTTCCACTGCAAACACCCTGTTGTGTTGGGCTCTTATGCTGACCAGGAATATAGCACTCAGGCTAGTTTCAGTGTGGTACTATTGTATAGTTGTCAGGAAAAAATTGAATCCTCTTGCAGGATCACAACCACAATTTAGGGCTCTGTGAATGTTGTAATGTAGTTTGGGAGCTAGATATTTGCTTCTCCAAGATAGTTCTTCCTCAGGCCACTTTGGCACAATCCTATAGTATGTGGGGCTTTATTATGTGGACTCAGATATCTTCATTATGTTTCTACTCCAGCTCTAATATTGAAAGTCTGACCTTTTTCCTTATTAAATCCAAGGGCCACTGACTGGTTCAAGGATTAGCTTCTTTTGCACTGATATAATTCCTAATTTGATCAGTTCTTGCAAGAGGACCAACGTCACATGCTATGAAAATCAGTGAGTTATTTTCAAGTAATTCTTAGGGTTGTTTCCACTTTTGGGGTCATGGGTGGAACTGAGAGGCTAAGAAAGACATTCTAAAGCTCCAGTGGTGCCTAACGAATGATTTGTTTATGACTCTAGTCCAGAAAACCTGCTTGGGCTTCTTTATAAAGGATATTGAGATTCATTAGTGCAGCAAATATCTGTCAAGACACTTAATTTCAAACCTCTAATTCTCACATGTTTCTGGCATCCTACATTAAGCTTATGAGTCCATGACTTTCTGCTTTGTTGCAACAGGAATTTCTCTGAAACCAATGAAACCATCTAGCTTTGCTCAGGTACAACCAGAGTGGTGAAAGGAGTAACAGCTCACCTCCCCTGGAATAACCTTTAACAAATTAAGAGGAGAATCAGTGATAGAAGTCTTTGGCCTCTCTGTCTTTGTAGATGCATCTTTCATGTTTCCTTAAAGCACCTCCAAAAGCACTGGATCCTAACTTTTCATAGAAGTAGCCAGTGATACAGGTGTGGTGGCGCACGCCTTTAATCCCAGCACTCGGGAGGCTGAGGTAGGAGGAGCACTGTGAGTTTGAGGCTGGCTTGGACTACAACACGAGTGCAAGGCTGGTCTGAGCTACATAGAGCAACCCTGCCTCAAAAAACCAGGGCTGAGAGTTTGGCTCAGTGGCTTAAACACCTGTCTGGCAGGTGTGAGGTTGTGAGTTTGATCCCTGGTGCTGCAAAAAAAAAAAAAAAAGGTAGCCAGTGGTTTATGTATGCTATACTGGCTTGTCTCACTTCCTATTCCTTTACTTCTGCTTCTTAGGAAAGTCTCTTAAGAATGACATCCAATTTCTTGACTTAAGCTTTTAGGTTCTGAAACCTGTTCTCTGACACCATCAGAGAGTCCTACAGCTCAACTCAGTTTATATTTGATGTCAGTACAGAATGCACAAGGTCAAATTCCCTTATGAACCTGCCTTCACTTTAGATGTCAGCTGCAAGTCTCAGGGACCATCAGCATTACTGAGGTACTAGCTGTATATGTGGAGGTTTCCATGACTTGTTTATGTTTTATAACTTGCTAGATAGTTTATGATATGAGGTAATTTATGATGCAATGTATACCTAGGAACAGTCAAATGGAAAGATGCATAGGCAAAATCAGGGTCGGGGAGGAGCACATTGGACTTCTACGACTTCTTGCCAAATCTAGGTGCATCACTCTTCTTGCACGTCAATGTGCTCACCAGCCATCTAGCTCTGCTGGGTCCCAGTATCCAGAGTCAGTGTTGAATTTCACTTCATAGACACAATAGGTTAACCCCTTGGAGATTGGATTGGTTTAAACTTCCAGAATGTCTGGTCATTAACTCCCGTACTAAAGCTCTGTATGTTCCCTCCTGCTATGTGGCTATCTCATTGGTATAATGAAGTCACTCCTGACACTAAGGAAGTTCCTGGAAGTTTTGAAGTTCTATGCAAAGAAGTAAGGACAAAGATTAGCTGTTAACTGTATGACTGTTTTACTTTGGAGAAAATGCAGCAAAGCTTTAGTACACGCATGCAGCACCTACTAAAAAGCACTTTGTTGGCAGGTTCTAGGCTTCCCCCACAGAGTGGAGGAGAGGAAGTTCTAGAAGTTCATGGGAACATATCATGGAAGGCTTCGGACACTCTGTATGAATGCTTTGACTTTGAGTGCTTGTTAGAATCACACACAGAACGGGAATGCTAAAAAAGGCTTCCCAGACTGCAGTGTGGGCATCTGTACTGATGGACAAATCAGGACTGAGATTCAGGGCCCAGCAGAGCTTGCTGGCTGGTGACCATGCTGATGTGTAAGAAGAGGGCTCTCTCTTAAGACTTGGAGGTCCTGCCATTCTTGTGCTTTTCATAGCCTTTGGAATACATTGTTTGTATGGAGTTGGAGATCCCAAGGTATATCTGAGCCTTGCTTGTCTCGTGCTTGGTAGATGGAAGTGCTGGTCTCATCTCCTTCCCCACTCACCTCTGGACTCGGCTACCTACTCAATCCTTTCCTCTTCAGAGCTTTGAAGAATCAATTTCCATTTTCAGGACCCAGCTATGCTTCCACATTAGCCTAAAGCCTTTCACGGATTCCTCTCCCACCTTCCTAGAACACCCAATCTCTGGGCCATAGTTGTCCTCCCTGGGCTGCTGGCCTTGCTTCTTTAGAATTATAAGGAAAGCAACTTGCTGCTGCTCCACCTCATCACTGCTTGGCTCAATAACTTTACTTTTCATAATGAGACTCAATCGCAAGTTTTATTAACAGACTTATGTTATGCCACAAGAACCTTTCTTGAATCAATTAAAATCAATTAATCACACTGTGATTATATTTCATTCTGGGATGTTTCCTACATTCAGCAAATAACCATTCACATATGTTTCAATTAATGTTTTACCCCACCAATTGTTGACAGATGATCTATTGTACTTAAAATTAATTAAATGTTAGCGTGATCTCAATTAACACTGCATTACCAATAAAAGATACTTTCACTGTTAATACTGAGCAAAATATGTGACAATCTACCACTTGCAATGTATGACATACATTGTTTAAACACAAGACGGTCAAGTCTCTTTTCAAAAATAGTGATGAGCCTTTAATCCCAGCACTCAGGAGGCTGAGGTAGGAGGAGCATTGTGAGTTTGAGGCCAGCTTGGGCTACATAGTGCGACCCTGCCTCAAAAAACTGGGGCCAGGAGTTTGGCTCAGTGGCTCAAGAGCCTGTCTGGCAGGTGTGGAGCTGTGAGTTTGATCCCCAGTGGGCTGTGAGTTTGATCTCCAGTGCCACAAAAAAAAAAAAAAAAAAAAAAAAAAATAGTGATGATCTCACCACATATTTAAAGCTACTGAAAATTTTGATATTTTTGGCCCTACCTTGAGAAAACAATGAAAGCATAACCTTGTTCACCTAGAAATCGCTGCCTATCTTTTTCTGCCTGTGTTTTTCTAAATCCTAATTTAATGTCTCTATAATTACTGTGCAGTTCTACATAGTCCTTCTTTATTTTAGTCAACATATCACGCTATCTTTTTCCCTAATACTCATTTGTGTTTGCCTTAATTTTGAGTGTTTCTTTACCTAAATATTATTATACTACAAATTCCAATCTGCATCTCTTATTTGTCACTCAATCTTTTGATTTTGAGATCCATCTAATTAGGATATGTTAGCCTACTTCATATGCAAATGTTATTTATCCAGAACCACAATTGTGAGCTTCCAAATTGTTTCCAACTCTTTGCTTTTATAAGCAATAAGGAAATGAGTATTTTTTTGTGCCTCTGAATTGGGGTACCTGGATGGCATATATTACCAGGAATGTAATCACTGGGTCATAGGACAAATTCAGCTATATTCCCCAATTAATCATATTTTACATGGGAGAAAATAAAAGTCTGAAGATGTTAATCAAGTTTTTAAGGCCAAGTTCATGGCTAGGTTTGATATTTAGATCTCAATCCTACTGAAGTATTTATTTTTCAGTGTGCTACCATCTCAGTTTCTTTGAGTTCACTGGAATTTTCTAAGTGAAATGTCTCTAATGTGATAGTTTCAATGTGTCCTAACTTGGACTCACCCATGTTTTAGTTACTTTCATTGAAGAGTGAACATTCAATGTATAAGTTGCCAGTGACACAGAGACATATGCAACTATCATCAGGCACTGGCATTGGGGTTATAAACCCAAATCATCCCATTTCAAAGCACCTGCCTTTGATATCAGAAGTCCTGTGAAACCAGACAAATACTTTGGAATAGATGAAAGAGGCATAACAATTATCAACATGGAATATCAAAGTTTTTCTCACAGAGGGGAGCAACATACTGCTTCAATGATCAAAAAGCACAATTCCTCCATTTATCGTTTTAAGTAAGCTTGCCCTATGGGGTATACATGTGTGTATCTTTGAGAGACATACAATGATATAATCTTTTAAGCTTTTCAGTAGTCTCTGGAACTGGATATTCCTTTGGTGTTTGGAAAAGTTTTGACTGCTATAATGCCATCCTGGGATACATTATTTTCCATCTCTATCTATCCTGCCTTAGGTCACATTCACTCCTTAAAGGTTAATTGAGCAACTACTGAGTTCAAGCCCTGGATTACAGCAACGAAACACATTTCCTGACATTACAGTACAAGACAGATGGCTGTAAGTAACAAACTGAGCACTGAGCTAAGTGCTGTGAGTGACTGCAGGAGAGAGCTACTGAGAGAGTGAGTGATGAGCAGGGAGGTGATATGGTAACTGAGCTGGACCTAACAGCTTTGGAGGAGCTGGTCGGGCAGAGCAAAGGAGGAGGGCATCATGAGGACATGAGGCGGCCAGCGGATTTTATCCTATCCTCACAGTCTGCCCTTTTTTCTTCCTTCCCTACAGTAGCCATGTTCAGAAATAATCCCGCATCCCTGAGGGAAGAGGAACAAATGTTCAACATTGCACCGTGCTAAGCAGACCCCTCCAGTACTTGTGCCTGTGAAATGCATTTCACGCCTCATCTGTTCCCTAAATGAGATGTGAAAGCAGTTTACACCTCGTTTACATTTGTGCTGTTTTACCGAACAGCATAGATACAGCTCCATCCAAAGTAATGAAATGAGGTCAGTCACCCCTTTTTCTCTTTGGATTGAATCCACCCAGTTCTTTCTTAGGCTGTGGTGGCTCCCAGGCAACCAGGAGGCTACTAAGTGTGGGGAGAGCAGGTGTGAGGGCTGGAGGATAGGGATAGGGAGCAGCTGGTATTCAGTTCCTTTTATGGGAGGAAATGGCCTTTCTTCCAAGCCAACAGTGCTTTTCTGAGGTATCATTTACATAAATAAAATACAGAAACTCTAAATCTACAGCTATAAGAATTTTAACTTTTGCTTATACCACTGTAACCAACACCCAGATCAACATATAGAACATTTCTCTTACCACTGAAAATTCCCTCATGTTTCTTTCAGGTCAATAGGCGCTTCCCCCAAAGACAACTACTATTTTCACACTTATCACTATAGATAAATTGTGCCTATTTTAGAACTTTATATATAAGAAAGCAAATAGCACGTGCTGTTTCCTATCTTTGGGTTTCTTTTTGTTTTGCCCAGATAATTTCTGTGAGAGTCATGCATATTGTCACATGTATTGATAGCTCATTCCTTTGGATTGCTGCATAGTATTCCACTGTGTAAGCAAATCACAGTCATTGTCCTATTGGTGAATATTTGGGTTTGTTTTGTTTGGGGTCTATTAAAAATAAAATTGCTGTTATATTCTTGTTCAAGTTTTACCAACTTATATAATCATTTTTCTTTGGTACATAGCTAGGAGGAGAATTTCTGGGCTATAGGGTGGATGTATTCAATTTTACTAGGCACTGACAAACAGTTCTCCAAAGTGATTATACCCTTTGCTCTCCCACTATTGGTATATGACAGTGCTGCTTGCTTTTGTTGATTTAAGGTAATAAAATTACTTTGAAAAACCACTGTAAAGTAGCACAAACTCCTTCAAGGATGGAAGAAAACTAGAACATCAAAAGACTTCCTATAGGTGGATCTTTATTGCCCCAGGTGACATCTTATCAAAGTCTTGATTTTGCCTAAAACTTACTGTATTTCAAAATGCACAGAGTACAGTTTATCTCCTCCAAATTATGTCTATAAGATGTAAAAGTAGTGCACCAGGAATCATAACTTAATCAAGCATAAGTCAACTATTTGTCCACTTTCCCTAAAAGTAGATTAAATTTCCATTTTTCATCAAATTGATTAAGTATTTGTATGTTACTTTCGTATTTAATTTTTATGCTTTGATAATTAACAGAGTAGACTATTTTTTTTGTTTTTGTTTTTGTTTTTTTTTTTTGTACTGGGGATCAAACTCACAACCTTGTGCTTGCCAGGAAGGTGCTTATACTGCTGAGCTAAATCCCCAGCCCCAGGGTAGACTATTACAGTCATTTAGTTTTTCATATTATTAGTGAATTGAATTTTCCTGTGTTTTGCCCATATTCTTGGGTGGTTTGCTTTTTTCCTGTTGATATTTAAATTGGTTTGTATTAACTTGGCTTGTCATATGTTGCAAATATTATTTTCATTTGTTGCTTATTTTTCTTTTGTAAAAATGACTTACTGTTTTAAAAATGCTACTTGCTTATCATAAAACATTTAGGCATCAGAGAAAAGATTAAAAAGAGATAAAATTCTTCTGAATTCCACTTCTTAGAGATTCAAAAATATCCAGAAATAATAAAATTCTGACTAAATCAGTTTCAAACATCTCTCCATGCATAGAAACAGGTAACTGTGCATCTAGCAGAAATTTAGAATAAATTTTAAAAATACAACATAAATTGTATTTGGATTGGACATATTTAAGGCATGCATTCATTTATCATAAAACATATTAGTCTTAAAAGATTCTTTATTATGAAATGTTTTGGAATAATACTTGGGCCATACTTTGAGTTTGGACTGTATATTTGGAAATCTTTGCTCTGAAAGGTGAAAACTTATCAAACATACATTTTGCTTTGTCCCTCTTCAGCATTTCTAATTTTATTAGTTATCTCAAAATTTTAATGTTAAGTTTTACAATATTTGGAGACTTTTCTGATCTCTAATTCCTTCAGTTGTCTGTTCTTCTATTTTTAAACAGGTCATTCACAGTTCTTTCACTTCAGCATTTCCATTTCTTTTCTTTATTTTGATTTATTACTTGTTATGTATATTTTATTATTCTAATAACATTTTATGAAGTGCTCATATGACTGGGATTTCCTGAGTTCTTGCATATTTCAGAATATATTTGAGTTTCATTTGGCTTTGAAAAATGACTACTGCATCATGATCATGCCTCTTACTCAGAACTTTATGGATAGCAACACCACTGTCTGCTGGTACTTACTGACTGTTACTTGGAATAAAACTGAGATCAATATGAACCTCAGCAACACCCTCCTACACACACACACACACACACACACACACACACACATGCACATCTATGTATGACTTGCTCTTCTTGTTTTCATATCTTTTTTTTTCATTTTTTAATGTATGTATTTTAGTGGTTCTACTGGTACTTACTGATTGTTACTTGGAATAAAACTGAGATCAATATGAACCTCAGCAACACCTTCCTACATACACACACACACACACACACACGCACACACACACATCTATGTATGACTTTCTCTTCTTGTTTTCATATCTGTTTTGTTCCATTTTTTAATGTATGTATTTTAGTGGTTCTTCTAGAGCTTACAACATATATAGTTGACTTATCAAAGCTTAATATTACTAAGAACAATTTTTTCTCTTAGTTTTTTGAGACAGGGCTTCACTGTGTAGTTCAGATTGATTTTGAGCTCTTTCCCCTTGCTTCTGCTTTCCATGTGCTGGACTCACAGAGGTGAGCCACTCTGCAGCTATAGTAAGAACTTTTAATCTCTTCCTGGACAGTGTTAAAATGTTTAACTCCACTTAATGTCCTATCAATTTAAATAAATTGTTGCTGCATACCTTAATTCCCTATATAATTTAAAACATATAAAAACAATTATCCCTATCATTATTTTGTACAGAAAATATGCATTTAAATTGACACATAGGTTTAGATTTTTCTTGTTCTTCATTACTTCCTTCATCTCCAAGCATTCATGTGAGAGCATTTTTTTTTCTACCCGAAGAACATCCTTAGTTGTGTCTCTAAGTGTGGTATGGGTCTATTTTGTTTTTCAGTTTGGAAGCAGACACTTTTTATTAACTGACGAAATCATAAAAACACCATGGTAGATACCTCAGTTAATCCTTCTAATAAGCCTGTTGATCTGGTCTTCCCTATTTCCAGTGTCTCCACCTTCCACAAAATGGGTGGATTTTTTATTCATTTCACTTCATGGAGACAATAATTTGAAGGTTCACAGGAAGTTATTTGTCTCTTTAAAGCATTTTCCAAACGTACAGATCTCGTGAATCAGATCCTCCATGCAGATGGTGCCGTATTTACCAAGAGCTCAAGCAATCAATGAATTATCTGTCAAGGCAATTAGCTTCTTACTGATTTTGCAATAGCCATGCTTGTATATTAGTTCATTTACTGACTTCAGATTTGGATACCCCCATGAGATATATGGATCCACAATTCTCAGCATGTTAACTGAAGCCTTGTTGAATTTAACAAAAGTACCACTGAAGATTTGGAGATGAACAAGCTGCAACACCTTGAGGACCTTTGGGCTCACTCCATTGATACCTGATCTGGATGACAAATGCTAATTTGGGTTCTGTAGGTACATAGAAGTTGCCAGCCTTTCTGGCCATTCTAGCCATTCAAATCTGAGTTCTATATATCTGTACGCTTAATGCTAGTGCCTGGCTTTTTCATAGATGAGCTTCCTCCTTGCCTTTTGAAACGTCTTATGGACAAACTTCTTTCTCAGGTGCTTCACCTTCAGCTCTGTGAAATGTCTTCACTTTTTCTTAAGGGTTTCTGGCACAGCAGGAACCTTCTTTTTCCTCTTTTTGACACCTTCCATGGTCCCAGCTGGAAAAGAGCCAGTATGGGTCTATTACTGAGGAATTTCTTCAATTTTTCTTTGTCTTTACTTCACCTCCATTCCGTAAGCATATCTTTGCTGACTACTGAAGTAATGAGCCTTTTGTACTCTCTTGGTGTACAGGGCACCTTCAGTCTTGGAATCTGAAACAAACTGGGTAGAGATCCATTTAACTCTAGATGGGACCACAACCCTTTTTTTTTAAAGACTATCTCTTTTATTCTACCTTTCATCGGTTTTGTCAGGAGATCCTCAACCGTTCACGTTTTAAAAAATCACTCTGATCAGGCTTTCTTGAATCTGTAATTTGAGGTTTTCAACCAGTTTCAAAAAATTCTCAGCTATAATCTCTTCAAATTTTGCTTCTCTACAATTTTCTACAACCTGTCAGAAATCCCATTATGCCAATCTTTCTCACATATTTTTAAAATTTATCTTCTGAATTTTTAATCTTTTCCTTTTGGATATTTTCTTTTAGACTTGCTTCCAATTCAATAATTCTTTGTTCACTAGTGTCTAAATCTGCATAATGTACTTATTTCAGCCAACTGGATGTTCAGTTCAAGAATTTTGCTTTAGTTCTGTTTTATAATTCCTAATTGTTTTCCAAACTCAAGTATGTATTTTGTCTTCCTTGATACATAGAACATCACTATTTTAAAGTCTATACTTATGAACTCCATTAACTTAAACCCCTGAAGGCTGTTTCTATTTCTTCTTGTTTCTCTTAGTTTTTGTTTAAGTTATCTCACTCTGTCATTTAATTCTTGAGTGCCCAGTGAGAGAATTGACCTGAGCTAATAAATAGCAGGCTAGGTAATTCAAGACAATTGTCTTTTCCTTTATGGTTCATCTTTACATACCATTAACTAGCGATTACATGAGGAAAAAGTTAGGGTGAGGGTTGAGTCAAAGATATCCATGACTTAATAATGTTGGCTTAAACACTTTGTTATTTAGTCTGTAACCTGCCTTACCTTGGGATTAATTCTTCCCTTAGTTATTGATGGTCAGCGTGGCTCTGTGTAAATACTCTGGGTTTCACTTGGTGATTGTTTTTTCTCCACCTGTACTCTCCTTACTTTACTTTTGAAATTTCAATTGGTTAAATGTTTCAGGAAACGCATTGGTTGGATTTGAAAAAAAGAAGCAATGTACTATTCCTGCAACATCTGGAATTATACTTTAGGTAGTGCCAGGGCAGGAGCACAGTCCACATCAAAAGACCAAGGTGTATTTTCTGGTCTGGTGTCTGGCTGCAGGGATTCTAAAATGAGGATGATTCTTCTCCTCGACATGAGGTTCATTACCCAGGAGGGCATTTCCTCATGATAACCAGTGTTTCTGCAGAGAAGCCTCAGCTAGTGTCTCCAGACTGGCTTCATACTTGAGTTCTGCATGAGCGAGGAGCCGCTGCTGACTGCCAAGGTCCCTCAGGAAGCTCCTTCTATTCAGACCTAAACCAGCTCTTTGATGTGACTTTTTCTTGCACCAGTCTGGCAAGGACCTGCTCTGTGTTTCTTTCTTTTTCCCTCTCAATAATCAGTTCCCACTGTAAACTTGGGTTTTCCTTTTCCAAAGTTTGACTGAGAGAACCTCAATTTCCTTTACTGCCTTTAAAACAAATGCCCAAACCTTTGTGTCTAGAGTTTTGTTATTTATTTCTCCGAACAGAAGCAATTTCAGAATTAATAAAATGAAGGAGTAATAGAGTCCAATGAAGAGTGGGGCCATGACTCTGGGTTATAATTTCTGACCCTTTCTGAGGAAGGTTAATGTTATGTTTTTGGCTTTATTGTACGATACTTCAGTGAGTCAGGTACTTGGCAATACATTCAAACTCTGGCCCTGCTGTTTAAGGTGCATGTTTTAGCCAAGTAACTTGTTCTTAAGCTTTATCTTTCTTGTTAAATGGACACGATAATTGTACTTACCTCCTGGGAATTTTAAAAGAATCAAATGGACTACTGTTTTAGAAAGAGGCAGGCAGTTTGTTTCCTTTGACTGTCTAATTATTCAAAACAGAGGAAAGACTCCCTGGGTGAAATATTCTCAGCTACTTGACAGTTTCCTTAAGAGTATCCTAGAGCCCTTAAGCTTCTCCTAAGTTCTTCGAGGTCTTTTGGCTCAGACTTTCACAACATGTCCTCTATCTCCTCCACCACTTAGCAGGTGTGTGTAGGAGGAGCTCCAAGTTAAAAATAACTGCCGTAAACTTACAGTTGTTTTCAAATTGCTCTTCAGCTAAACTCTCAAATTGTCAACATTTTGCTTAGTAGCTAAACAGAGCTAGAAACAAAAGCAATGAGTGCTAATCACCACAAGGTCTTCTCCTCTCCCCCTTAGACAGTATCGACCTCCCCAAACCATGTAGCAAAACTAGAATAATTATCTACAGAAATAAAACGTCAAGATCATAATGTAATCCTATTGCCATTGATTCTGATATTGTATCAAGGTAAGAAAGGGGTCATGACACAATGAGCTTTTTTAGAACATAGACTAGGGTGTAGAGAGAAGCTTAGCTCCAGAGCCAGGGCAAGATTAAGAGTTGAGTGAATATGCAGCAGTATCACCTTGGGGAAGTTCACTCAGACATGTTGATCATTTGTAGATGACCCTATAATAGTTTAATTATTGGTGACCTTGAAGATACCAACCAGAAGTCCAGAAGGAAGGTGTGTTTACTTGAACATCCAGATGTTTTTTCCCTCTCATTAAAACAATAGTGAAATTTGAGTACCAATTTAGACAAATAATGCATTTTAAGCAAACTTTTTGACATGAATAGGATAAATGAAAATAAAATCCCAGTGAGATCACAGAAGATACTGAGTTAATAAACAAAAGTCAACAATCATGAAAAGTTATCTTTCACGAGAATGGGGACAAGTTCTTAGACGCAGAAATTATGGCAGGAGATTTTTAAAAAAATATTCTTGAAGAAAACTTCTGAAATATGACTTCTGGACTAATCAAACCTGTTTGCTGACTGTATTCAATTTGGAATGAGTCCTTTTAAAAATTTACCCAGAAAGAATGGATATAAAGCATGAAGTTACCAAAAGAAAAGAAGTTCCAGCTGTCAGGTGTTGTGAGCACAGAAGGAAGACATACTCTGGTCCCTGACCAGGTGAATACCACAGAAGACAAATAGCTCCTCTAATAATGTATAAGACTTGACCTTGGATCTACCCAATGGGAACTCTGCTTTTTATCATTTGCAGAGACCAGGGAAGTGTGAACATAAAAATCAAATGCACCAATCCCATTATTTGTCTACAGCTCAACCCTGTCATAAGATTTTTCCCTCCTGCTCATGTTCAAAACATAGATACAGATTTGCATTTGTTTATTTTCCTCGAGAATGTAATGCTGAAAGTGTGAAGCTGTTTCCCACTAACATATCCTCTTAAGAATATTTGGAGGCGTGGGGTCTAATTATAGTTAACTCCTTTGTTTTTATAAAGGGAAAAAAGTTGACTGATGAGGGTGACTATGTAATTTATTTTTCAAACCAAGACCTTTTTGAGAGTGACAAATAAGAGCTATTAATAATTGTACTAGGACAAAAAGCAAAATAGAATTACAGGGCCCTACTTATAATAAAAACAAAAACAAATACCTAGCCAGGTTTCACTGATTTATTGTACATTTCACTCTAAAACAAACTTAATGTCTAACACATACATGGTTATACAATTTTTATTTTAATTCCTCCTTGAGGGGAAAAAACGTACAGTAACCTATTGAAAAATGTCCTGTATCATTTGACACATGCTTTCTTTTTTCCTGACCCTGCTAAGGTAAGATAATCATAAATAGAACTTAAATCATTATATAAAACAATAAACAATGATACCTCTCACAGAAAATAGATTTAAGTGCTTAGTAGCTGCTGAAGAATGTTCCTGGAGGTCAGAGAAAAATGAAGATATTAAAACTTTGCAAGAAAAGGTTTTTGAAAAATAGATGCAGGATATCCATTGCCCTTGTAGCAAAACTATAACAACACAGACAAACTGTAAAAGCAAAATTAAGGAGAAAAAAGATTAAAAATATATTTCCTAAGCCAGGTGCTGTGGTGCACACCTGTAACTCCCGCTGTTTAGGAGACTGAAGTAAGAAAATGATCAGTTCAAGGCCAGCCTGGGTAACATAGCAAGATCTCATCTCAAAAATAAGATAAAAAATATTTCCCTAACATTCAAAACAAAAACAAAAACAAAACCAAAAACAAAATCCTACCAAGAATACAAATTTGGAGGTAAAAACAGACACACTAATGGGCAAACAGAGTAAATGAGTAAACACTTATTCTCAGATATAGTCTAATGATGTTTTGGAATTTAAAGAGTAAAGTAACAAATCCCGTGAATGTTCTTGTGGAGGAAAAGGGAAGCAATTGTGCATTTATTCAACATGCATGGTTTAGTACAGTGATAGATTATGTTATTTTTCCATTTGTTGTTGTGTCTGTAAGAGGACTAATCATCCCTGCTTGTGGCCATGTGACTTCTCGAAGGAAGACTCCATGTCCCTATTGTTATTAGAGTGAGGTCCATGGTTTTTGTTCGCAGATAGATTATGAGCAGAAGTGTTATCTGCTGAAACTGAACAGAAGACTTATGAGTGAGATTTACATGTGGTTCTGCTATTGTGTTTTCTTACCACTGAGAGAAAAGATGTTCCAGTTAGGATCTGCTCTATTAGAAGGGTTCTGGAATAAAAATGATGTAAAAAGATCTACAACTGTATGGTGGAGCCTTGGTCTACCTGGTGGAGCCCACAGAGAATGTGATTGAGAAGTCAGCTGTTGCTGATTAGAACTGAGAGACTGATTTACAGCACTGTAGACAAGCAAAGTCTGACATGTCAAAGTGCCATGATGTTCCACTTGCTCTACATGGCACTTAAAAAATTAGCAAACATGGAGCCTTTTCTTGCAGAATTTGTATTGTAGTGAGTCATCATAGGAGACTTTAGATACCAAAAGACAATACTTACTGGATTTTAAGACAAAAACAAGAGAAAGTATATTTTTAAAGATGTGACAGTCTTCATACATTCTTATGAAAAATTACTTGGAGACATTGAAAACACAACTAAAAATGTGAGCAAAAATCTGTTTTTAAGAATTGAGAAATTTGATTTTCATAGGACTGGTAATGAACTTTGAAAATATAGAGCCATTCTAACTTATTCAACAAATAATTAATAAATTTATGTGATATTGCTCTCCTAAAAATGAAAGAAAATCAGCTATAAAACTATTAGGACTAATAAAAAAGTAATAAAAAAGCTTCCATATATATATAGCCATTAGCTTTCTTGTATACTTGCAGATATAATTAGGAAAAAGGTCTGTTATCATGGCAACAAAATTATGTAATGTAGTTAGCAAGAAATGTGTCACATGAAAAACTTTAAGTAAGGGGCACAAGGTGAAGAGGTGATTTAGAACTGTGAAGTTTTTCACTTGCACTTACATTTAATGTAAGGAAGAAACTGAAGTTCAGGGATCCTGAATCATTTGCCTGATGCTGAAGTACCAAGCAGGAAAGTCAGAATCTGCAACCCAACCTCTCAGACTGTGTTCTTCTCATGAGTTCATATAGGACTTACCTCCTAAGAAATAAAATTAAAGTGTTTTAGAATAAAGTTTACTGTGAACTCAAGAATTTCACAAGGAAACCAGAGTATGTGTCTTGGCTGTGTGTTAGAGTCATTATCTGAAATCAGGTCTCTTGAATGGTTTCATTTCTGTTTTATTACCTTCTTTGCCGCTACCCATGCGGCTCCTAAGGTTCTTAGGGTGAAGGACCCCGAGAGGATGAGAAAATAAAGACAGAGACAAAGCTGGAGTCAGGTGGAGCCCTTATCCTCCTGATGGGAAGAAAGGAACTGGCCCCTCAATGTAGGGGCGTTTATTTATACCTTTTAGCAACCTAATGTCATATGACACCCTGTTGTCCTAGCAACCCATCGCTCAGACTGCCTTGGGGCAAGGCGTTCTCTAGGCTGAACTAGCATCTTTAAGTGACTTGCCTTAGGCTCTCTTTGTTCTTGGAATGATCATGTCTGGATCATGCCCTAAGTCAATTTTCAGCTTCAGTGGCTCCCAACACTTTTGACACATGGATATCCCAAAGTACACCATTAAAATGATCTGGACTTTAGCAGCATTGTTATTGTCAAAAGATCTTCAAAGTTTCAGTGAATACTATGTCTGGATCATCAGATCCAGTTTCTCTTCCCCACTGGATCCTAGAACAACTTCCATGTCCTTGTCTTTTGCCCTTTTTCTTGTTCTTACTGGTATTTATCGTGTAGCTTCAGCAGTCAATGAGTTGGTTATCTTATGCCTTACCCTTTCTTGTCTGGAATTGTTCCTCATGATGTGGGATAACCATGTCCTAATTCGTGTGTGTATTTGACACCATTTTTTGTATTGTCTGCAGAAACACTTTAGTCAGTTTTAGTGCTTCTTAATACTTTGGCCCATAAGACCAGGGTTCTTGATACCTGGTACATATTAAAGACAATTTTTGTGGTTAAGGGGGAAAGATGGAAAGTTTAATTTTTAAACAGTAAGTTCAATTATATATATTATATATGATATGCAGTATGTTTAAACATGTACATACATTGCAAAATGGCTAAATTTAGCTTTTTAACATAAGCATTTTTCATATACTTTAGTATTTTTGTGGTGATCAAGTTTATTCTCTTTAGAAATTTTCAAGCATACAATATGTAGTTATTAGCTGTAGTCACCATGGTGTACAATAGATCTCTTGAACTTATTCCTCCTAACTGAAATTTTGTGTCCTTTGGCCAAAGTCTTCCCTAATCCCTCTCTTCACTCCCATGTCTTAGGTTCTCATAATCAACATTTCACTCTTTGTTACTATGAGTTTGACTTTTCTACACTCTGTATAAAAGTAGATCATGCGATATTTGTCTTTCTGTGCTGAGAATATTTCATTTAACACAATGTTCTCCAGGTTCATCCATGTTGTCACAAATAATGGAATTTCATTTTTTAAAAGACTGAATAGGAAAATATGAAATCTTTTTATTTGTGACAACATGGACATATCTATCTATCTATCTATCTATCTATCTATCTATCTATCAGTTATCTATCTATCTATCTATCACCATCTATCTGAATATAGGAGTGCAGGCATCTCTTTGGAATACTAATTTTATACTGTTTGGATACATACCCACTAGAATTACTAGATCAGAAGATGGTCCTCGTTGCAATTTTTGGGGAACTTCTATTAGTACAACCGTCATCAGGGGTTTACTAACTTACATGCACAACAACATTAGTAAGTGTTCTTTTTGCTCCATGACTTCACCACCATTTGTTATCTTTTTCCTGTTTTATAACAGCTGTTGTAACAGTCTGAGGTAGCACATCATTACTGTATTTTTAATTTCTACATTTTAATTAGCACATGTTTGCAGTGCACAATGGTTATACTCATTGTAGGAAATTGGTGTATGTACATAACACACCTCAGTTCTTTTTGTGTCTCCTTTCCCTTGACTCCCTTTTCTTTCCTCCATCTCTTGGTCCTCTTCCCACTTGATTTATATTATCCAGATTTTGAGGATCTTTTTCTGTACTTGTTGGCATTTGTATGTTTTCTTTTGAATAATATCAATTCAGGTTCTTTGCCCATTTTTTTTTGGTTCCTGTTTTATTGTTGAGTTGCCTTTCTTATATATTTGTACACCCCTTAATTGCTGTATGGTTTATGAATATTCTTTGCAGTTGTGTAGGTTGACTCTTTACTGCTTTGTTTGTTTACTTTGTTGTACAGTAGATTTTTAGTGTGATGCAATTCCATTTATCTGTTAGTGCTTTGTTGCCCATGCTTTTTGGGTCATATCCCTGAGATCTCTGCCCAGACTAATCATGTGGACCTTTCCCCTTATGTTTTCTTTTGGTCATTTTACTACTTTATGTCTTTTATTGAGTTTTCAAACCTGTTGTGAGTTGATATTTTTTCAATTCATAAACATTTCTTTGTACCCACTTCAATTTCTTTCATTGATAATTTATAGTTTTCAGTTTATAGATGTTTCACCTCTATGGCTAAATTTATTCAGAAGTATTTTATTTTTTGTAGCTATTATAAATAAGGTTGTTTTCTTGATTTCTTTTTCAGCTAGTTTGTTGCTAGTGTATTAAAATACTACTGATGCTATAATTTTTGTATTTTAATACTACATTCTTCAGTCTTTCTGAATTTCTTATTAATTCTATAAATTATTTTGGTGGTCTTTGGGGTTTTCTATATGTAAGATCATACCATCTTCAGAGACTGTTTAACTTATTCTTTTCCAATTCGGATTCCCATTATTTCTTTTTCTTGCTTAATGGCTATTACTAGGACTTTCAAGTAGCAAGACTGAGCATCCTTGTCTTGTTTCTGCTCTTGCAGGAAAAACTTTCAACTTTTCACTATTAAATAGGAAGTGAGTTGTGAGCTTGTTATATATGGCCTTTATCGTGTTCCATTTTAATTTATTGAAAACTTTTATCATTAAGGAATGTGAAGTTTGTCAAATATTTTTCTGCATCTATTGAGATAAGTGCACTTTTTTTGTCTTTCATTTTGGTATTGTGGTATATTACATTTGTAGATTTGCATATCATTTTCTTTCCAGGGGCAAATCTCACTTACCATGGTGGATAATCCTTAAAATGTGCTGTTGAATTTGGTTTGCTCTTATTTTATTGATGCTATTTGCATCTCCATTCATCAAGGATATTAACTTGTAATTAGTTTTCTCATAGTGCCCAGTATAATGCTGGGCTTATAAATTAAGTTCAGAAATATTTTTATTTTACTTTTACTTTATTCAGTTCTGGGAGTTGAATCTAGGACCTCATACATGATAGCTAAATGTTCTATCACAGAGCTAAACTGTGAACCCTTGAAAAATTTCTAGCTTCTCAGTTTTATTCAGGAGTTTGAAAAAGACTGGAACTGCTCATTAAATGTTTGGCGGAATTTAGTTGTGAATCCATTGGGTCCCAGAATTTTTTTTAAGGGTTTTCATTTTCTACAGCTTCAATGTTCTTTCTTGTTACTGGTCCATTGAGATTGTTTATTTTTTTCATGATTCAGTCCTTGGACAGATATTAACCATTTTTTCCAGGTTATTCAGTTTTTATGTATAGTACTTCAAAATGATTATTTTTGATCTTGTTTTCCTGTGATATTATTTGTAAGATGTCATCTTTCAATTCTAAGTTTAGCTGTTTATTTAACTTTTTTATTTTAAAATGAATAAAGAATAAAAAGATACAGAATTATTTGATTAATAAAGGTCAATATATTGTGTATCATTAGCTTTAAAGTAATTGCTCAATTTACAATATATAGGCATGAAAAATGATCAAACAATGAAAGCACAAATCATTCTTTTTTGATGAACTAATAGAGAAGTATTATAATTATTATTATAATTATTAAACTAATAGAGATGAGAGTAGTATAATTATCTATTTTGTATATAGTCTTTCCCTTCTTTCTTTTCTCTTTTCCCCCATCCCAATGGTTTTTCCTTTTGAGCAGTTTTTTCTCCTTTCACTTTCACAATAACTATTGTACGTTTTGGATTTTAGTCGCTCTTTTAGTTTTTTACACTGGAGAGACAAGCTACTCCCTTCTTCAAGAATTAATAAAACCTGGGTTGGGCCCTGGGTTGAGGCATTTGTTTCAGTGAACCACCATCTTGGATGGACTTAGGACTCCATTGGCTCCCCATAATTATAAATATGTCGTAGTGTCTTTATTCTTGCTGTGAGTTGTGCTGGAAGTGGTAGATTAGAATTAACTTATTGGAATTCCGGTAACTTTTCCATGGGATTACAAAAATAAATTTCCCAAACTGAGACAAGGACTGGGAAGGGCTCCCTACAGGAGTGGTAATAGTGGACATCCTTGTCTTGTTTCTGATTTTAGAGTGAAAGTTTTCAGTCTTTGTCCATTTAATATGATGTTAGCTGTTGGCTTGTCATAGATGGCTTTTATCAGATTGAAGCAGAGACCATTTATTCAGACTTTCTCTAGGGTTTTTAATTAGGAATGAGTGTGAAAATTTAGCAAAAGCTTTTTTTGCCTCTATTGAAATGATCACGTGATTTTTGTCTCACTCTGTTGATATGGTGTACTACATTTATTGATTTGCATGTGAGGAACCATTCCTGCATTCCTGGGATGAATCCCAATTGGTTATGGTGTGTAAACTTCTTGATGATTTGCTGGTTTCTGTTAGCCAGTATTTTATTGAAGCTTTTTGCATCTATGTTCATTAGGGAGATTGATCTGCAGTTCTCTTTGTTGGTTGGGTCTTTCTCTGGTTTTGGTATCAGAGTAATACTTGCCTCCAGGAATGAGTTAGGGAGAGTTGATTCCCTTTCAATTTCCTTAAAGAGTTTGGGTAGCAATGGCATTAAATCTTCTCTAAATTTCTTGTGGAATTCAGCCATGAGTCCATCAGGATCTGGGGTTTTCTTTGTTGGTGAGTTTTTAATTACATTTTCAATTTCATTGACTGATACTGAGTTATTCAAAATTTTTTTATCTTCTTGATTCATCTTTGGTAATTCATACATTTCTGGGAATCAGTCCATTTCATCTGTGTTTTCCATCATATGTGAGTAAAGATTTCTGAAGAAAGTATTGATGTTTTTCTGAATTTCCACAGAATTTGCACTGATTTCACCCTTCTCATTTTTCATTGCATGAATTTGAGTTTTTTTCCTTTTCTTGTTAAGGTTGGCTAAGGGTTTATCAATTTTACTTATTATTTCAAAGAGCCAACTCTTCAATTCATTAATCATTTATATTGTTTGCTTAGTATGATCTGTATTAATTTTTTCTCTGATATTTATAATTTCCTCCCTTCTATTAGCTTTGGGCTTGACTTGCTCTTCTTGTTTTAGAACCTTGAGGTGCAACATTAAGTTGTTTATTTGTGCTTGTTCTGTTTTCTTGATGTGAGAATTCACTGCTATAACTTTCCCTCTTTGAATTGCTTTCATTGTGTCCCACAATTTCTGGTATATTGTCTTTGCATTTTCATTTGATTGTAGGTATTGTTTAATTTCTTCTTTAATTTCACCTGTGACCCATTGGTTGCTCAGGAGAGTGTTCTTTAATTTCCATGTGTTCATGACGTTTTTGTGGTTTTGTTTGCTAGTAATTTCTGATTTTATTGCAGTATGGTCAGATATTATGCATGGGATAATTTCAGTTCCTCTGCACTTACTTAAGCATGTCCTTTGTGCTAGTATATGATCTATTTTGGAGAACATCTGTGTGCAGCTGAGAAGAATGTATATTCTCATGTTGTTAGGTGGAACACTCTGTAAACATCTATTAAGTCCATTTTTTCACATGTTTGATTCAGTTCCGTTATTTCTTTGGTCACTTTTTCTCTAGTTGATCTGTCTCTTTATGACAATGGGGGTATTAAGGTCCTTCATTATAGTTGTGTTGTTGCTTACCTGATTCTTCATGTGTATTAATATTTGTCTTATATAGTTGGGTGTTCCTATATTTGGTGCATATATATTTATGACTGTTATCTCTTCCTCTTGAAGTTTTCCCCTAATGGGTATGTAGTTTCCTTCTTTATCTCTTTTGATCATTCTTGATTTGAAGTTCACATGCTCTGCAAACAGAGTAGCTACCCCTGATTTTTTCTGGGTTCCTGTTGCATAGAGTATTGTTTTCCATCCTTAGACTTTCAGACTATGAGTTTCTTTTTGAATTATATTGTTTCTTGTATACGGCATATTGTTGGATACTGTTTCTTGATGCATTCTGTCAACCTATTTATTTTGATTGGTGAACTGAGGCCATTTACATTGATGGTTATAACTAATATGTATTGACTTATCTTTGTCATGTTATTTTCCTGTTGTTAGTTCCCTGCTTTTCCCCTCTGTTCAATTGCTTGCCTACCTGGTAGTTTCTTTCTGTTGTTGTTCTGGGAATTGTGATCATTTTTATCTCTATCTAGAATATCTTTCAATACTCTTTGTAGAGTTGTTTTGGTGGACATGAATTTCTTCAGTTGTGCTTTCTCATGGAAGTATCTTATTTCTCCATTAATTTTGAAAGGTAGTTTTTCAGGGTACATCAATTTGAGTTGGAAGTTGTTTTCTTTCAGGGCTTAAAATACTTCACTCCAAATTCTTTTTGACTTGAGGGTTTGTGTTAAGCAGTCATCTGTGATTCTAATGGGCTTTCCTTTATATGTGATCTGTTTCTTTCTCTAACAGCTTTTAGTAGTCTGTTTTTTGCTGAAGTTTAGGGATCTTGATAATTAAATGTCTGCACGTAGATTTATTTTGGTTCTAGCTGTTTGGAGTTCTATATGCCTCACTTATCTCTATGTGAGGTTCTATTCCCATCTTTCAGAAATTTTCTGCTATTTCTTCTGCAAATAATTTTTTTATGTCATTTGTGTTGACTCCTGCTTTTTTCATTGACACCTATCATTCTTACATTGTTTTTCTTTGGCTCATCTTGGAGATGTTGAATTGTTACTTCATGGTCCCTTTTTATTTTTAAGATATTTTTCCTTTGTTATTGCTAGCTGCAATCCTGTCTTCAAGGTCTGAAAGTATATCTTCAGTTTTATTTAAGTGGTTTTGCCAGTTTTCAGTGGAATTTTTAACTTCCTGGATATCTCTGAGTCTGTTTCATGCATTCTATTTCTTTCCTATATTGTTCATTCAAGGTTTGCATCATTTTCCTAAGCTCTTGTATTTTTTTTATCTGTCTTCTCTAGCTATGCTGATCAATTCCTTTACTAAGTTTGTATTTCTTTTTTTACCTGAGACATTAATTCTGATCTGATTTCCTCTATAGCCTCATGGATTTGTTTCTTTATTTCACTTGCTATTTTTTCAGGAATTTCAGGGGTATGTCTTCCAATTTATTCTATGTTTATGTCTCCTATGCTTGTTCTCAATAGGCTGGAGGTATGACATTACATTTTGCTTTCTTGTCTTGTCTTTTTTACCTCTTCGTCTGTATTTTGGTCTTTTCAATCTCACTAGTCTCACCTGTCTTTCATGTGCGTCTTAGTCAGGGACTCACTATGTGGCTGGTGTTCACCCAATTGCTGGGTCCCACAGTGTAGGGGAGGGGCCAGTCACATGAATTTTTCATGCAGGGCCAGTTGGGTGAGTGCTGGACTCTTCTTGGGCTGACTAGCCTATGAGCATCAATGTGAACCAACCTTTGGCTCATATTCTTTCTGCTGCTTCAGTCTTTTTCAGGCCTCCAGACCCACCTGTCCATGGGGTGTGCCCCATTTGGGGCTCTACTGTGTTGCTGGGGGTCTCACAGGCCCAGCTGGGTTCCTCTGGATGGGGAGAGGGGTCACTGGTGCTGTTGCAGACCCACCTAGGTTCCTCCAGGTGGAGGGAAGGCTCACTTGCGCTCTTGACATGAGGTCCTCCAGGTCGAGGGAGGACTCACCCATGCTCTTACTGGTTCAAAAACTTCCTCTGGGTGAGGAGAGGGCTCACTGGTGCTCTTCCTGGCCCCCCAAGGTCCTCCGGGTAGAGGGAAGTGTCACTGGCACTTTCGCCAGCCTGCGAAGATCCTCTGGGTAGAGGGAGGGCTCCTGATTTTATTTATTTTAATCTTTCTTTGTTTTAGTCTAGCAGTTTACTTTTTCTTTTCTTTCTTTTTTCTTTTACTTTGTTTTTTTCATTATTGGGTATCAGATTCAGGACTTTCTGTAATTTATTTCTGTTGTTTTATTTTGTTTCTTTGTTTGAATTTGGGTTTGCTTTTCTTTTTTTTCTTTTTTTTTTTTTTTTTTTTTTTTTTTTTTTTTTTTTTTTTTTTTTTTTTTTTTTTTTTTTTTTTTTTTTTTTTTTTTTTTTTTTTTTTTTTTTTTTTTTTGTGGCACCGGGGATTGAACTCACAACCTCGCACCTGCCAGGGCAGGCGCTTAAGCCACTGAGCCAAACTCCCAGCCCTGGTTTTTTGGTGCACTCCTTTAATCCCAGCACTCGGGAGGCTGAGGTAGGCGGAGCGTTGTGAGTTCAAGGCCGGCTTGGGCTACAATGCAAGCTCAAGGCTGGCCTGAGCTACACAGTGCGACCCTACCTCAAAAAACCAGGGTTTGGCCAGGCTTGGTGGAGCACGCCTTTAATCCCAGCACTCGGGAGGCTGAGGTAGGAGGAGCATTGTGATTTCGAGGCCCGCTTGGGATACAACGCGAGTGCGAGGCCGGCCTGAGCTACATAGTGTGACCCTGCCTCAAAAAAACCAGGGCCGGGAGTTTGGCTCAGTGGCTTAAGTGCCTGCCCTGGCAGGTGCGAGGTTGTGAGCTCGATTCCTGGTGCCACAAAAAAACAAACAAACAAAAAAAACCAAAAAAAAAAAAAAAAAAACCCAACAGGGTTTGCTTTTCTTTATGTTAGCATATATTAGCAATACATAATATTTACATTCCTTGTGGGTAGTTGGTATGTGTACATAACACATCTTAATTCTTTTTTTATTCCTCTCTTTCTTTCCTTTCTCTCTCTTGCCATCTCTTGATCCTCTTCCCATTTGAAAAAGATCTATCTCCATACTTCTGTTATCTATCTTTCATCTTCTCCTTGTATTTGTATTTCTCAAATAGGAGAAACAATGGGTCATTTAAACTTGTGTGTCTGGTTTATTTAATGTAACATTAGTGCTCTACCACTGAGCTAAATACCCAGCCCCAAATAAATGTTATCCTTTCAAAAAGTTTAGTTTTGTTTCTTTTCTATTATTTTTCTAGTCTCTATTTCACTTCTTTCTGTTCTGATCATTATTATGCCTTTCTTTCTGCTGGTTTTGGGGTTAGATTTCTCTTCTTTTTATGGTTCTTTAAGATGTGTCATTGAGTAGTGTACTTGATTTTTTCCCTCATTTTTGATATAGGCACTTATTGCTATTATTTCCCATAGAAGTGTTTTAGCTTCATGTCATAGGTTTGAATATGTTGCTTTTCCACTTTCATTTGTCTCAATACATCTTTAAATTTTCTTTTTGATTTCTTAATTGACCCATTGTTTGCTCAGGAATGTGTTGATGAATTGCTACATATTGGTAAATTTTCTGACTACCCTCTTATTGTGAACTATAATTTTCAAAAACTTATGCATTGAAAAGTACTTTATACAATTTTATTCTTCTTAAATTTGTTAAGGTTTGTTTTGTGGAGCACCTTATGATTACATTAGGGAATATTCTTTGTGTACTTCAAAAGAATATTTATTTTTTCAGCTGTAGGACAGAATCTTCTGTGTGTGCTTGATGGGTCCATCTGTCCAAAATGTACCGTATGTGCAAAATGTCCTCATTGATTATCTGTTAGTGGGAGATGAGGGCTAATATCTCATATTTCAATGTACTGATACATTTTCAAAACCTGGAAAGTTACTTTTTATTCACTACTACTGTTTGGATATGGTTTGAGTGTGTTGCTCAAAGGTTCCTATGTTGAAATCTCATCTGCAGTGTGGTAATATTTGGAGGTGGTATGAAACTTTAAGAGGTAGGTCCTAGTTGGAGGTCATTAGGTCCCTGAGGGTGCTACCCTGAGAAAGGATTAAGATAGCTCTTGTAGGAACCTAGGTGAGTGAATTTCTATAAAATAATAAGGCTAGTCCCTCTCACTATTTCATTTTTGGTCTTGCCACAGGGTCTCATCTCTCTTCTTCATTCATTTAAAGTGCTATTCACCCCAGCATCCACCAAATCTTCCAGTCAAATATGGAAGCCTAGGCTTGGTCATCCTTGGACACACTTGAATACTTAAAATTTTATATATATAATTTCTAGGAGAGATGGATTCACAGGTTTCAAGGCAGATTTCAAAGGTCATTGACTTAATGTAGATTAGATACCATGGTGGTGTTTACCAGTGGCAAAGGAACCAGTAACACCTTCTTTTCCTTCCTCCCTAGTGCTCATGGTCTGATCAGAGAGTTCACCCAAAAAGTAGAGACCCAAAAATCAAACCACAAGTTATCTGATTTTAATAACTTTTGAAGTTTGTTACTTATATCAACAAGCTCAACTAAGAGAGAGCTTAATCAAACACTTTATAAAAGTGCATTAGGGCAGGTTTAAGCATTTCATCTTTGTGGAGCTCAGGACCTCACAATTTCTCATCTGGTCCATATTGACACTTTCTAAGAAATGATGTGTGTCTTCAGTTCCATGCCTTACTGGACCCCCTGCTCCTGTCAGTAAACATTTAACATGGCAAAACTAAAATATATATGAAATATAGGCTATCAAATAACAAGCAAATAATCATTTGTCAAAAAATGGGCAAAGAATCTAAATAGACATTTCTTTAAAAAAAAACAACTAAAAATAGCCAGTAAGCATGTAAAAAATGCTTAACATAACTAATCACCAGGAAAACTCAAATCAAAACTATAATATGATTTCATACTTTTGAGAACTGCTATTATATTTAAAAATGGAAGTGACAAATGTTGGCAAGTTTATGGAGAAAAGAGGACCCTTGCAAGTTCTTAGTGGGGATGTAAAGTAGTACAGTTATTATGGGAAGCAGTCTGGAGGTTCCTCAAAAAGTTAAAATTATCATATGATCTAAGGTTCCCAGTACTGGGTGGATATTCAAAAGAAAGGAACTTAGTATGTTAAAGATGTCTATTGGTCTATGTTTACTGCAGTATTATTCACAATAACCAAGAAAGATATGGAAAAACATTGAAGTGCTGATTAATGGATGAAAATGGAATGCTATTCAGTCTTAAAAAGAAGGACATTCTCTAATTTGTGACAATATGGATAAATCTGGAGGATATTGTTCTAAGTAAAATATGCCAGGCACAAAAGAAAAATATTGCCTAATATCATTCACATTTAAAATCTAAAATTTTTAAACTCACACAAGTTGAAAGTAGAATTGTTGTTACCAGAGGCAAGGGGAAGTGTAAATATGGACAAGAGGGTCTCAGTCAAAGGATACAAAATTTCACTTTGATAGAAAGAATAAGCTCTGTGTGGTCTATTGGACAGCACAGTGACTATAAAAATATATTGTATAGCATATAATATAATATATAATATATAGACTGTATAATAATATATAGTATATCTCAAAATTGTTAAAACAATGGATTCTAAAATGTTTTCATCACAAAGAAATGATCAATAGGTAATGTGATCAACATGTAAATTAGCCTGATTCAGTCATTCTATAACATACACCTGTGTTAAAAATTCACATTGTTCCATCTCATCCCAGAAAGAATAACTATCATTAAAAAATCAACCAATAACAAATGGTGGTGGGGATGTGGGGAAAAAGGAACTCTTCTCCTTGTTGGTGGGAGTGTAGACTCGTGCAACTCGTGATGTTGAAATCAGTGTGGAGAGTCCTCAAAACTGCTATTAGAGGTCCCTTTAACCTAAATATTCCCCTTCTGAGTATTTTCCCAGAAAAATTAAAAACATCATACCACAGGGATATATGTGCACCCATGTTTATAGCAGCACAATTTGTAACAGGCAAATCTTGGAAACAACCCAGGTGCCCATCAACCGAATAAAGAATAAAAAAGATATTTTTTTATATCAGGGAGTGCTACTCAGCAATAAAGAAAGATAAGCTGGAGACTTTTATAGGTAAATAGATGCAACAGAAGACCATACTTATAGATGAAATTAATCAGATCCATATGTGTAAAAATCATATTGTCTCACTAGTGTGAAAAACTGAACAAGTAAATAGGCTCTGAAACGTACAATGGATATTGTGACTTGGGAAGAAACTGATCAAAAGAAAAGGCAAACTGTGACAAGGGAAATGGGAAAGGAAGAAAGGAGAAAATTACATATATATATATATATATATATATATATATATATAAAATAGTTAAGATAATTATACAGCTAGCTTCTCTTTGTTCCTTGAAAAGAATGATTTGCTCTAATATTATTTAGAGAAGATATCATGCCTATATCTTGTACTCTGAATAACTACTACAAATACAACAATATGCAATGTATCAACTATTGTAACTGTCCTACTAACCTGTTTTGAAACTTAGTTTCATTGTTTATCTTTTTGTTCTCTTTAAAATAAAAAAATGTATCTCCTGTTTTCTATCACAAGTTTTATAATTTTAGGTTTTCTGGTCAGTTCTAAAATCTGTTTTTGAATTGGTTTTTGTATGTGGTGTGAATTTCTGTACGTGGTATAAGTTTCTGTATATAGTGTAAGGTACACATTGAATTTTCTGTACATGTATCTAAAAATGTCACATTGTACTTCATATATAAAATTTGTCAATTAAAAATAAAATAAAAACATTCTTTAGAAGTAAAAATAAAGCATGAAAACTAAATAGAGCCAAAACCTAAAATTTTCTGGGACGGTGACTTCATCCTATTTGTCTTTCTGGACATCACGTGTTGCTTTGGACAGGCTAAGTGTGTCACCTTTCAAACCTGCCTGCCTTTACTTACACTCACTTTCTTATGTATCCAAGGCTCAGCCCATGCCCACCTCCTTGGGAGTGTCTTTTGGAATATTCACCAACAGACTTAAGGTGCACTAGCTCAGCCCCATGGTGCCTTGTACGTATCTTTATGAAGTTCTAGTCTTCTTTCTGTCGTGGTTCACATCTGTCTTAGTTACTTTTCACTCGCTGCTGAGAGAAAATACCTGACTCCCAAAATTAGGGAAGGCATCAGTTCTCGGGAGTTTCAGTACATACTTAGTTGGCTCCAAGGCAGCATGGCATGGCAGGACAGCCATTCATGGTAGCCACCAAACAACAAGGCGAACCGGTGAGAGAGAAAGACCAGAAGGAAGACCAGCCTTCCTTACACTGGGTGCAGCACTCACATTGCCAATTCCAGCATCAGACAACAAACAAGTCATGAACGCTAGCCTCAGCCCTATCCATGCCACAATTATATGAGGTTTTGGGGGGACACAGGACTGACTACACTATAGCAACATCTGACCTCCTCGGGAGACTCTACTGCCTTCAGTTCATTATTGTGCCTTCAGCACATGAACCAGTGAAAGAATCACTGAGTATGGAGCTGCAGCATAGTTACTTTGATTTCAAAAAGTCAGAGCGTGCAATAATTTACATGACTTGACTGGATTGCAGTACTCTTGAGGGTTGGGGCACATTTAAGGATGCCCCTGTACTGCCTCCCCCACTCCAGGAACAATTCCAAAGCCTGATGCATTATTGATATGCAAAGAAGGTATGCTGAAATGATTAGGCCTTCTTGAGAATTGATGGAAAGAATAAAATCACAATGAAATTCTCTACTGAAGACAAAAGTGTTTTTAAGCACTTTGGAGCTTTCAGGACTTTCATTTTCTTAGTTAAATCAGTATTTTGATTACATACTATACTTGGTTCATTACAATAAGTCTACAAAGCCTTTCAACATTCTTTGGACCATCTCAAAGATTTATGCTTCATTATTTGGTTTTTTTACTTATTCAATCAGAAATGAAGAATGCTTGTGTTCCTTTGAAAGAAATTAAATCTGTCCTAAAATTCCATAAACTAGTTTTGATTAAATAAAGTTCACCTATTTAGTAAAAGCTAGTGTTGTATGGATGTATTTTTGATTCTCTTTTATTCTAATCAGAGTAACCTTTGTGATCACACAAAGGGACATATGTACATACATTGGGACTTACAGTTTAACTTATTACAAATAAGCTAAAATAGCACTTTCCACTTCTTTACTATTTTCTCTCATCTTTTCCTCTGTATCATCATGAATAATATGTATAGGCATTGGATCAGCGTCCACCAGTCTAGTAGGACATGAGAAAATACTGCTATGTATTTTAAAGGTGTTTATGCTTCATGAGGAGCAACTGACAAGTCTTAAGCACCTATGCATTAGTCAGCTTTCCCATTGTTGAGACAAAATGCCTGATGTGCACAATTTAAATGAGGAAATAAATGGTTTACTAGACTCATGGTTTCAGGAGTTTCATCCATGGCTGGCTGGCTTTGACTTTGGAACATCTCTGGAACAAAGCTAATCCCTTCATGGTGGCCGGAAAGCAGATCACAGAAACGCTCCAGAGAGGAAGGGGCCAGGGTCCAGATACAGTCTCCAAATTCAAAACCTCACAGACAAAAACAAAACAAAGCAAAGCAAAGCAAAACAAAACAAAACAATAAAAAAAGAAAAGCCTCACAGACACACCAAGTGTGCTTTACTAATCTTCCTAAGTGTTTCATCTTTGTTCCTTTATTGGGCACATTGACAATCAACAGAATGAGAAAAACCAGTTCTTTTTGGAAAGATTATCTGACAGTGATGTTCTTTTTGAATCATGTCAGAACTGAGTCTATTGATCCCTCTTCAGTTTGGGGTAGGTTCCACTGTGGTCAGTTGGCTATTATTACAGTCTCCTCTCCTCTCTCTTCATTTCTCTTTTTGAACACTTCAGTTTAAGGATTATCATATTAGATACTGTCTCAAACATCCCATATACTCTTTCCACACTTGGCTCTCATATGCGTGAGGTTCATCAATCTCTTGGGGGAGACCTCCTTGACGGCCCCAGCCTGGACAATTCCCAGGTTGTAGCCATTGTTTCCTTCTGCTTTCTTGTCTCTTTGTAGAACTTTAATCCAGTTAAAAGCAGAAAATGCATCCATCTGGTCTGTCCAGGACTGGTTGAGGGCCCGAATGATGGCAGATTTCATGAGTTACGAAGGAATGAATGAGGTGGTAGGAATAGAATGAAGGGAATTAGGTAGTCAGTCTCATTGCTAGACAATGAGGGCTTAACTTTGGAGGGAATAGAAATTGGTGGGTTGGAGAGTATGTTTGAGTTTTTAGAGGTAGTTATAAAAGCGGCCTCTTACTATGTCATGAACAATAAAAAAGAGAACACCAAAAATGACAGAACCTTTTGGCCTGGTTCAGAAGACTAGATGTACTTAGAATGGAAATATGAAGGGAAGAGGTAATAGTTAATAATAGAAACAGTGGTTTTAAACAAATTAAGCTCAATAAAGTATATAACTGTTGCCATTTAAGAGAGCTTCGACTATTTTTTGCTATTAAGTATTTCTTCCTTATGTTGAACCTGAATTTCCGATATGTAATTTAAACTCAGTTTGATACAAAATTTTATTCTTTTTTAATTTTGGATTCCTGAATGAATGTGTTTGTTTGAAAGGATAAATAAATATTTGAAAAGAATAAACAGTTGAAAAATTAAAATATGAATAATTTACAAGCTGACTGGCAGTTATTTTGTTGATTGCTAAATTATGTGTTCAATGAATGCTGATTATGTTTAAACATCTCCTCCAGTGTTGCTAACGGAGACACACTCTCCTACTGACTTTTGTGTATAGATTTTATTTTTGTTTATATTGTTCCCAGTTTATTTTTGACTTTTGAAAAAATGACTACTATTTTCATAAATGTATATGTTAATTTTCAATAAAATGCAATGAAATGAAACACGTAAGGAAGAGGAAAATTGCTCAGAATTCCACTAGTCAGAAACTATAGCTTTTAATTTTTGTAAATGCCACTCAGATATATCCTTATTAATCAATAAAGAGAGACTGGGAAACAGAGAGGGAGAAAACAAAATATGTTGGGATCATATGATTGGGACCATTCTGATTGGGATCATAAATCACGTTATTTTACTGAAATATTAAACATAATCCTTCTTTAATTTAGCAGAGATAAATTTGCAGTGAAATTAAAAGAACCCATGACCTCATAATTCTAACTGTTCCTTAGATTAGATTTTATATTTGAATGAATTTAATGCTAATGAGTAGTCTTTGCTTTTCTTTTCATGTTGTTTTTATTTAATATATTTCTTTGCTAGCAGATTTAATTTTTGCAAGAAAGGCTTATATGTCCTAGCTTTTGTAAGTAATTCTCTATTGTACTAGAAAATGCCTGTTGCTTTTACATTTTATGCTTCAGGCACTACTCAAGCATTTTTGAACTACTTATTTACTACTTTCAGAGTGAGCTAACATCAGCTCTTATTTTATTTTCTTTGTGAATACTAATTTAATATTTCCTTTATAGACACACTCTGAACTACCACACATGTATGGAAAAATTCACAAAACACAAAACTATAGCTCGTATATTCCTCATGCAAGTCAAGAAGTAGAATACTGCCAGTATTTCCCACTGCCCTCTCTGGACTTGAAAAATCCCTACATCAAAAGTGGCTTCTCATGAAAGACTCATCACCTGGTATCTTTTACTTTCTCAGACTTACGATAATATTTCTTTATTACTAGCATTTCAGAATTTTCAATGCCTTTCAGAATATTTTTTAAAAGTGATTTTTCCAGTGTTTCCACTAGTCTGCAGTAGGAGGGTCATTCTGAATTATATAATCCACCATTTCCAAAAGTAGAAATTCCCAAAGTGGTTCTTTTATCTTGAATTTGGAAGGACATGATTATGACAATTATTGTTACCTACTTATTTTTCTGAGAGGAAGGGAGGTCATTATCCTTTTCATCTGATAATTGTTTTTATCTAGTGAACTTTCTCTAGTGGAACTTTCTTTTTTTAATTCTTGTTGCTGCTTATTAGTTCTTCAAGAACAATTTTTGTAGAACCAATTTTCAAAACTTCTATATCTGCCATTTTCTCTATAATCAACTTTTAAAATTGAGATCTTATACAAATGTATATGGAAAATTGCTAAAAATTTCAGCATGTACCTTCACATATTTTTATAAACAGTAAATCCATGTAAGCAATACTCAGTTTAAGAAGCTCAACTTTGCTGGGTTTCCTAACGTCTTGTGTCTCTGTTCAAAAGTATTCAGTATTTTAACTTCTAATACTATAGAAGAGTTATTCTTTGTTTTGAATTTTATATAAATTGATTTATATGGTATGTCATCATTTATTTCATATAACTTTTATTAAAAAATCTAAATAAGTTTTATCCATGTTGCTATGTATAGTTGCTTATTGCTTATTATTACTGCATAGTAATTCAGTGTATGATTACAATTCGGTAACCTCTGCTTATGGACTTTAAAGAGTTTCTGGTTTTTGACAGTTAGGAATATTATGAGTATTCTAGCACATGTCTTTCAGTGACCATGTTTATCTATTCTTTTTGAATACTTTCCTAAAAGTAGAATTACTGTGTCATTGCATAGGCTTTTAATCAATTTTGGCAGATATTATGCAACAGTTTTGGAAAGTGAGTGTAAAAATTTGCACTACCATCAGCAACAAATGTTAGGACAATTGTAGTTTTTCCACATTATCTGAACTTAGTATTCTTTCTCGCTTTTCGTTTTAGTCAACTTAGTGAATGTTTTTAAAATAAAACTTCATTTTGATATAAAATGATAGCAAAATATTAAATGACATCACACTTTATTTCTTTTTCTGTTCTGGGTTCTAGATTTCCAAGAACTTTAATTTTTTATCTTTTAGTACAGGACCTCTTATTTCTGGATCTTAGTCCTTTATCCTTAACTTTAGAGATACTCTCCTGAATGTTGAAATAGTCGCAATTTTCTGAGCTACTTATCTTCCTTTGGGACTATACATCTAAATACCTCTTTATATGTTTCTCAAATATTTGGTTTTTCTCTACTAAGTATCACAATGTAAATACCATTTCTAGGAAACTTCAGCCTATACTTTCTGACTTCTTTTTTGGGATAACATTGGGGAAAATGATAAGCAGCATTGTAGCTTGATGGAGTGTTGGCCTGTGGTTTGACCATTCATCTGGAAACATGGATCATCCAGTCTTGTTCAATGAACTTCAAGTGCACCAATTTCTTTGATTCAAATTTGTTCTTTAAAAATTGCTGGGAAAAGCAGAAATTCAGTGTTGGGATGTTGAGGTTTGAATCCATACTGTAGCAAATGCATTTTGTTTTCTTTCTTTGCTTTTGATAATATTCAACACTTTGTTTTTCTGAATGCTGAGATACTCCAAGGAGGTGCACAGTGCCATTTTATACCTTCTTAACTGAAGAGTTGTAAAAATAAAACAAAACCAAGGTATAGAGAGACCCCATTTGAAGACATAAAGATTGCATGATGATTACCCTACAACTGATTGTCCAACAGGAAGAATGGCTCCCAACAGCAAACAATGAATCCACTCTTAGGAACTCCAGGGCCCTACAGTTGCACAATGTCAGGAGATTGCTGCTTGATTATTCCTAGGTTGAAAATGACTCTGACTACGTATACTTTTTTGCATTTGTGCTTGATACTTTCAGAGCTCACTCACTATTGGTGCTGCTGCTAGTCATAGTAAAAAGAAGAATCTGCTGCTTTTTTTTTTATAGAAAAACTAATACTGGAAACAAGGAATACTAGTGACTTTAGTAACATAAGGCATCATTCACAGAGATTTTCTTAGAGATAATTTTGAGAGATGAGCTTTAAAGGTAAGGAGAATCCAGATCAGAAATCTCATTATCTTGTTCTTTTGTATGAACAAGATAATGTATGAAAAAATCTTCTTATCATCCAAGGTAAATATTTTCCACTAATTGTTCTAGCTACTTGGTTGATAATTACACTTTTAGTGTTTCTGCCTTTGTTTGTCTTGTCTCAGTCCTTTAGCCAAGATGGAGACACAGACTTCACACAAAGATCAATGTGTTAATTTTAGATGTGGAGCGTAACATCTCAGTTGGAGGAATATTGAAGTTGAAGTATTTGGGTTCTCCATCTAAACTTCCTGCAGGATCTGTGCCAAACATCCATATAGGATTTCTTTCAAGTCTTAGAGATTTGGGCCAACACTGTGAATGAAATCCCTTGGAAGTGAGGATGTGAGAAGCCTTGACTTCATTCGCTTGTCAGCTAGAAGAATGGATATGAAATGACCACATTCATCTAATGTCCCAGGTCAATCTCTATCATGCAATGTCTGTGTGCTGCACAGGGATGTTGAAAATAGATCCTGGGGTTTAAAGTTGCGATAACATTGTATGTTAGAATTGTCCAGTGACTGAGTTTCAAGGAACTAGAAGGGCCATTGTGTAGTTCAGAATGGGCTCTCCCTTCAGAGTAACATGGCAAATCATCCTTGGTAGGAACCATTTAGGAATATCATCCATCTATACTTCTGGTGTATGGGGTTGCTTTCCACAAACTCATGGAGAAAGTTACTTCCCTGGAAAAACACAACTTTCCCTTTTGCAAGGACCTAGTAGCCAGTCAACATTAGAGAACACATATTTGACTTCCAATGATTCCTGTTTATGAAAGTGAGTGTAGAAAGGAAATAAAAGTCTGCTGAAGAGGAAATTAATGCACTTAAACCTCTTTAGTGGATGGCTATATTATTGTTTTGGTGAGATCTGCATGGAACACTTGAATCTCATTCATTCTTTATCATGTTTATTGGTTTTCATGTTGACTATACTGTATACCTAAAAAGCAATTAAGAAGGAAAGACTGGTATGTCAAATATGATAGAGTAGTTAGGAATCTCTTAGAACAGAGCCAGGGCAAGATGCTAACACCACATGTTGCCACTAGCATGAAGCAGGTGAGGTAGATCAGTGTCAATATGGATCCTCTTGTAAATTGTCAGGACAACTGCCAACAAGATCATGGTGGACTTTGTAGAAGAAGTTGTCCTCAGAATGTGACAGATGTGTGAAGATGGTTTCTTTCTCACTATGTTTCCTTCTTACAATGATCATTTATATCTGTGATGTATTTAGGCATTTTTTCCCTGTTATCTCTGATTGTAGGCAGATGGGACAGGTGACCTCCACTTGCAGACCATTAAAAAGTAGAAGAGAGAGAATGCCTAAGAATATAAACCCTTCTTTACCAAGTCAACAAATTAAACTCAGTTTCAAAAGTGAGCTTATGAGAACACCCCAGGGCTGTATTAAATATTTTTTTCTTTAAAATAGACATATTTGTATACATTTCTGGAGGGAAAAATGTCACATAACACAAATAAGAGGTTCAAGGCCATGAAATTTATCTGACAAATATAAATGTGAAAACTCCAAGAATAATATAAAATCAAAGTATATGATTATTTCATCAGGCACTGTTAAACAAATTGGAAAACAAAATTTAAACATGAGGAGATGGACATATATTTACACAAAATTTTGAGTAAAAGGAAACAAGGTTGACATCAGCAAAAGTAAAATTTTATGAAAATATTTAGTGAGCAAAATTTGTATAGTCCATAATGGTAATGGTGAAACGCAAATGAAAATATAGCAATCATAAAATTTTAGTTAAAGGATTACACAGAAATGCAAAAGCAAAAATATTAGATATTGAAAAATAAGATAATAGTAGATAGTAATATTTTAAATATTAAGTACATACATAATAGAAAAAAGAGAAATCATTAATAGAATAGATGGATTGTACTTAATGGATATATTTTAATCTCATATAGCCAAGAAAGAGGTGATTAAAAACATAGATATAGATTAGTATTGTAGCATCAGGTAGGAGTCTGGGAGCTAGGGTTCTCGTGTGAGTTCTGCTGGGTTTGTGCCCACACTCCAGTGAGGAATGAAGAGGGGCCTCCAGCAAAAATTAGAGAAGCCAGGTCTGATGAAGAATGAGGAAGTCAGAAATGAAAGTAATGTGGAGCAGATGTTTATTTATAGTATTGGGACAGTGGGGAGAAGGCTGCCAGATAGCAGGCTACAAGGCAGGAAGAAACTCAACTGAGTTTCTCAACAGGAGTCATCACCTCAACATTTTAGCCTTTGTTTCTGGGGTGAGATGAGGGTCATGGGGTCTCAGGGCACACATGCAAAGGTTTTAGAAAGGGCAACTTCCTCAAGTACATAGTGCAGAGTAATTATCTGCTATAGCCACCACCACATCAGCTGTGTCGGTCATGTCCTACATCCCTCCCTACATCACCCTCTAACTGCCCCTACAGTATGTCTGAAAATAATAAAATGCCAAATAATACAATATTTGTTCTTCCCTGTTTATTTTACTTTTCAATAACCAAGACCAGTAAAATAGACAAAAATGTCATAAAACTGATCAGTGAAATAAAAAGAAATAATAAAAGAATATGCTAGAAATAAAGTGATGTAAGGAAGTAGTTTTTAATATATACTGATATACAGATTAGAAAAAAGTAGCATTTTGTGCCAATATATGCCAATGTGGCTTATATGGATGAAAAAAATTTTATGGGGCAATGTAAAAAGCAAGTAATTATAGGAGAAATAGGAAAAAATGGAATAGAATTTGAAAGAAATTATGAAACCTACCTGAAGATAACTTCTGGAAATAGTTTATAAAGTTTTAAGAATGAGTTTTCCAAACCTTTATATTACACGAAATTCTTGTATGACTCACATTATTTGAGCATAAAAAGGCAAGCTTCCCCACCTTTTTCTTTTTCCTGTAACTTAAATAATTACAGAGAACTCTAGGCCAAATTTTTCTTGGAAATGGAAATATAAAATTCGGGACAAATGATAACTGTATGAAATCTAGTATAATAAAGATATAATGTACTATGGTTAAGTAAATTTTATTCCAGGAACTTAATGAGGGATCACTAACAAAAATTTATACTATGATAATCCATTATTTCAATAATGGAAAAATGTATAACTATACTTGATTAAAGTAAATTATAAGTAAAACAGGGCTAGAAGATTAGCTCCTGTATGTAGTAAAAGTAAATCAGACCAAATATTAAGCATTATATTTTCAGTGAAAACTAGGGCCATTTTTGCTACAAGTCAAGATTGCTCTCTGCTACCATACTTGATCCAATGTATAATAAGAATAGCATTAAATTAATAGAATTAAGTATAGATATTAATTAATATTATTGAAAGACTATGAAAAATTCACTCTCAAGGAAACAAGATTAAAAAGATCTGTTGGCTTTATAAGATAACTCTAGAGTAGGCAAAGATGTAAGGGTGAAAAAATAAAACTATTAACTCAGAGAATGTGTAAGTGCATATTTATATTAGTTTTTAGAAGGCAGAGATTTTGCAATTAAGATTAAAATCATAAGAGGGAAGGAAGTAAAATAAAGGAAAATTACCATAAATTAAATTTAAAGAGCAAACTGGAAAAATATTTTAAAACAAATAAGTGCAATACAAAATTAATGTCACAGATTTACAAAAATATCTTGCGAGTCAATAAGCAGACAAATATTCTTAAAGGAAATTAGCAGTGTTTAGTAAGGTAGTGCAATTTGTCAGGAAACAGTTTAGAAACAACAATTACTCATCTCTTTTAATACTAATGAAGTTATAATTGCTGTTAAATTTGACTGAGAGGATGTGAAATAATCAACTTGAGACAGTAGAGAATTGGACTTAGATACAGGCTCCTGATGTATTTGACTTAAAACTCTCATATTACTCTCTAACTGCTAATATCAATCTATTTTTTCACACACAATGCCAGCATTTGTAAACAAACAGGAGTGGGCCAAGGGTGGTGGTACAAGCCTGCAATCTCAGCTCCTCAGGTAGCTGAGAAGGAACATCAGTCTGAGGCCAGGCTGGGTAATTTAAAGGCTCTGTCTCATTAGCTGGGTATATAGCTCAGTGCTGGAGCACTTGCCTAGCATGCACAATGCTCTTAGTTAAATCCCCAACAGCACAGAGAAAAACATAACCAATAAGCAACCTCCCCAGGGTGGCCTTAGTACCACCTGTTGAAGTAAATGTGAAAACCACATCTACCTGAAAATTTTAGATGAACATCTAATACTGGTCTGTCTACCCGTTTATGTATATCTGGTATCACCATTTATGTAACTTTCTAATTATGTTTATGTCTTTCTATGTTAAGACATGAAATGAGGGGACAGTGTGTGTGTGTGTGTGTGTGTGTGTGTGTGTATGTGAGAGAGAGAGAGAGAGAGAGAGAGACAGAGAGACAGAGAGACAGAGACAGAGAGAATGAATTGTGTTTGTAAACACAAATATCCAGAGATAGTTCGCCTTATGCATGTGTACAAAAGTGTTCAAGCTACAAATATATAGCATCCATAATAAAGTCAATAAAACATCAATTAAAATTTACAGAATGTGGTGAAGGTCATTTATCAGCCTTCTTACTATCACATTAGGTAAACCTTGAGGTCTCAGTGGCTTAGCTAGAGTTTATTTCTTGCTCCTATCACAGGTGGATGGAGCCACTCTACCTGGAATATTTGGCCTCTACATTTGCCATACCAAGGGAAGAAAGTGGACTGGAAAGCCACTTTGGATTTCAAAAGAGATTGCATCACTTTGTCTGCATTTCCTTGGATAGAACTTAGTCATGTGGCCAAAACGTAACTGCAGTGGAAGTTGGGAAATGTAAAGAAGTGATGAAAGTTTGGTTAGTATTAATGTTATTTGCTATTTCTAGACTATCAATAGGACCATGGTCTCCTGGATGACACATTGCACTAAGTCAGTTAGAAACATCTCAGTGTTTTGTCCTGTTTCCTTAGCAATAACATCATCACCTGGACATTGGTTGGACAGTCTTGAACTTGTTACCATTTTCATAAATGGTTGTCAATCTGTGTATCATAATCATCATCAAACCCAAAGTAGATCTGCATTCTAAGTGAGGGAATAAAAAGCCATCTGCTTTATTACCTGGTGTTAGTGACATTCAGAAGTAAATGTGTGGGAGTTCTTCCAGTGTTATGATTTGTGGGTCAAGTACTATACATCAAAATTCTTCAGAGAGCCTCCATGTTGTTTGATTATTTTTCTCTTATGACTCTCCAAGATTGCTTTCACAGGTGTGCAGCTTAGTTTTTTGCCTGAAGTTCATTAGGAAAGAAACCTCACTGCATTTGCAATGGGATTATCATGTACCATATTTTCAAGCAGTTCACATATGACTCTCCAAGTGAGAAATTCTTTTCAATACTCTGTTTTAGATGTAGTTTAGCTTACTTTGAAGGATGCTTCATTTTACTTATTTTCTTCATTTTCCTTCATGCTTACCCCACCTCCTTTTTTTTTAAACCATGGTAAGCATGCGAGTCAAATGGTTAGTTCAACTAACACAACTAGGACAAATAATGGCCACAAATGCATGTTGGACCACGCTGGCGCCCATGCTGCTCTTTCATTTAGATTTACATTTTTGAATCAGAATTTTAATTTTATTTATATTTCTGCATGTTAATATATATTTAAAGGTCACATTAAGTCTCAAATGTCAAAGAAGGCGTTATAAATGAGTTCATCCTGGGCAATCAGGCAGCTCAGAAACTTTCAAGAATGATTGCTTGAAGGACTCTTTCAAAACAGACACTTGGGGTTCATTTGGTTAGGAAGCCAAATTTTACAGATATATATCAATTTCTTGGGTATTCTAGTGAACATGTTTTATTCAAGAGCAGGCTTAGAAGATAGGATATTTATGGGAAGCAAAGTGAAATGTGACAGTCGATTTAATAAGGAATAAAAGCAAATTACAGTCTTCTTAGGATTCACAAAGAGTTTTTGCATTCTTCTATTCCAGAGGGCATGTTTTATATCTCATTTATGTATTGTTTCACTAATGGGTGGGGAAATGAAGTACTCTGACCAGACTGTTAATATCTCTATAAAGATAATATTCATGAATAAAAAAGAAAAGGATTTGCCCATTTCTCAGAATATAATGTTATACTTAGTGCAGTGTTAGATTATAGACCATAACCCGATTCCCATGGCAACACATTCATTATTTTATTCTTTTCTAACTTACCCAATTTAGTCATCCTATTCTTTTCATCACACCTCCCCCTCATTAAACACTTACCAGATCCTTTTCTGTAGCTGTGTAGGCAGTATAACAACTTTTGCACCTGCTTGCTGAATGAAACGAGAAACACACACACACTGGGAGTATGTGTGGGGAGAGGAATTTCAGCAGTATTTTGGAATCAAGGAATATAAGTGACAGGTTATGCATTACACACACAGACACATGCATGCACAGTCACAGTACATCTCCTTGGCACATTTTGCATAGAAATGAGCCCTGCTTTGATGCATAGAGGTACCAATATGCCAACTTGATGGAGTTGGAGTTCTCCTGACAGCATGGCAGGCTATTAATCACATGTGACCAAAATAGCACGCAAAAGAGGGCACTGTTTGCTCTCATTCCCTGGGTGGTAATGGTTGATTTGCTGAAACTTCTTTTCTTTGCATTATTTCCAATTCCTTTTTTTAGTCTTTGTCTTTGTGTTATGTTTCACTCTTTTAGGAGGATTTCTCATTTAGAACTGTGAAGTAGGTGTCATGTCTTGGCTGGGTGAGATCATGGGAACTAAGTCAGCAGAATCCGGATTGCATTAAATAGTAGATGCTTACTTATTTACTCCAACTTGTTTTATCCTAAGATCCACTGCACAAATATGACTTTACAGTTATTATGCTGATGAGCTTGTTTTATTTAGAAGATAAACTAGGTAATATTTAAGATTTAAAAGTTTATTTAATGGTGAGGGCAGCCCTTGCATGTGCTGTTGGTACACACGGATAGCATGGTATTATGTTTTCTCACGTTATATTTTAAAATAGAGAAATCACAGGCTCACCCACCTGGAATTTCTAGTAAGATGTGGTGAGACCTTAGTGCCACCTAAGTCTATGTCTAAATCTAAGCCTAAACCTAACCCTAACCCTAACCCTAACCCTAACCCTAACCCATGGTTTGCTGTCTTAGGCATCGAGGTAGTAATGGCTTCAGCATTTAATGTATCCATTTTTCTATCCATGATGGGAGATGGTCAATAGACTGTGGACTTGATTTCATGGTTTCTCCACCATAAAGATAAAAGATTATCTTGGCTTCATCAGTCGCCCTGCCTGAGGCTAAAATATAGTCATCTGAGATTGTGCCTGCAGTTGGAAGATTATAGGTAGGGTCCAATATCAAAGCCACAAGAGTAGAATTCAACCACATACTTTAAGAAGGAGCCAGCAATAGTTTTTGTAAGGGGCCACATGGTCATATGGTCTTGTTATAGCGATCCAAATTTGCTGTTGTGTCATGAAATCAGTCATAGTAAATATAGAATTGAATGGCTGTGACTGCGTTCCAATAAAATTTTATTTATAGGAACATACAGTGGGTCAGGAGGTTGGATTTGGCCTTCAGGTCATGGTTTGATGAGCTTTTTACTAAGTACATGGTAATTACTGAGATGCAGTATCAAGCAAGAATGGTGGGGTTGATTAAGGCATTTGGCAAGAGAAAAGTAAGATGGAACAGTAAAGTGTGACAATTAGGTGATAGCATCTGCCTACCAGTTATTCTTAATATTGTACATGCACCATCTCATTGTATCTTCATAAAGACGGTGTCTTTAAGTATCACTTCACTGTCTGGCAAACATGGAAATTATGTATAATGTTTATCCCCAAGGTCAGGCAATGAGTGAGTGGCAAGGCTGGGATTCAAACCCATTCCCCCAAAATTCATGCTCTTAACTAATCCAACTTATTACTTTTTTTTTTTTTCCAACTTATTACTACACACAGTGGAGCTGGAAAGTGAGAGGTGGTTAGGAGGAATTCTTGTGACAGTTCATATGTCTGTAGTAGACTTTATATTGTCTCAGAGTATGCAGCATTTGAAGAACCAGAATGAGATGGATCAACTGTGCATCATGGTCTCCAGTGGTGATTGTGGACTAAACCCACTGAAACTTTGAGCCAAAATAAACCTCTCTCATCCTTTAAGTTATGGGTGCCAAGTATTTTGTCTCAGAGTTGGGAAAGTGACTAAGATAGTCCCCTGTACCATATTGTAGTTTGGTGGGGGTGAAGAAGGGCAAAAAATGATGGAAAATCTTGACAATGTTAAAAAAGTTCTTGACAATGTTTGCTAATGCTAAGTGAAATAGATTAGACCCAGAAGTTTAAATATTTCATGTTTTCTCTGATATAAGGGACCCAAAATAGAAATAATTTAAAGGAAAAAACAAAAGATAGATTATAGGAAACTGGGAGGTACACTTCGTGGATAGGAAGAGGACCTAGGAACAGGGCAAGACAGGGTGGGTAGGGGAAGGGAAATGGGAAGTAAAAGCAATCAAGATGCATATATAACAGTTTTCCAAGATTAATGTATATGTCATGCGTGATGTATACTAAAAAAGAAAATTTAAAAATCTCCAGAATGGTATTAATATTTTTGTATGTAAAATATACACATTAAGAATGTATATAAGAGGAGTAAAAAGAACAACAATGAAATCATCATTCTTGAACTCACTATCCCACTTAGAAAGAAATCATTATCAAAACCACAGACATTCCACACAGAGAGCTTTCTCTGGTTCTATTCCATTCTTGATCAACTAAAATAACCTTTATTTCCATATTTAATTAACATTTATTGTGAGCATATTTGAGGGTTAAAGCCAAATTGCTTTCCTAGGTAGCTGTACATTACATATATCCAACAGCACTGTCTCAGAACTGATGCACCTCTAACTCCTTGCTAGCACTCCATTTATTGCTAGTCTTGTGGATGTAAAAGAGTATTTTGTTATGGTTTTAATTTTCATTTCCTTGACTAAATATGAAATTTTGTTCAGAACTTAATATCATTACCTTAGACTCTTCCTAATTATTAAGGACAAACTTCTCTTAGACTCTTACATGACTGACAAGGAAACCTACCTTAGTTATGTCCCTCATGTTAACAGTGTTGGTAGCTGAGCAGCAATTCAAGCACAGAAATGTCCTCTCTGGTTATTGTTGGAAAATTGTACCTCTACATCAATCAAACTTTCATTCACTCTCTTGGGTTCTAAAGGCAGAGAGACTAGACTGACTGATTCCATCTTCTTTGCTTTGAATGTTTTCGTTGTTGCCAAGGCTCATGCTGAAACTCAATCGCTAGCAAAACAGTGTTGAGAAGTGGAGCAGTTCGGGAGGTGTGTAAGGCGCGAAAGCTCTCTCCGTGTGAATGGGTTAATGTTGCTACACAAAGGGCTCATGAGAGTGAGTTGGTTCTCCCCCACTCTCCTGCCATGTGATGAGCACTGTTCTTCCTCTCTGACTGATGCAAACAGTATTCAAGGGACAATCTTTGATGAAGATCCTTGACCCTTACAGTCACCAAACCTGCCAGAATATTGCTTTTGGACTTCTTCAGACTATGAAAAATATATTTTCATTATTTATAATTACCCAGTCTCAAGTATTCTATTATAAAGCAGAGATGGACTAAGGCATCATTCTCACTACTCACTAGCAGAGGAAACTTGAGAAAACTTGTTTAACTTCTTGGAAGTTTGCTTGTTTCAATCATAGGATGAACATTGTAGTGTCTCTCTGCTGCTGTTTCTAAGTTTTTCCTTGTTTGATAGGGACTAGAACACTGAAAATGATATGTCATCAGGGCTCTGTTTTAGATTCTACCACTATGAAATACTTATTCAGACTTAGAAAACATAAGCAGAAGCATTTATTGCCCTCTGAGTGAGGTGAGTACAGTATTCTTGTGGACACAATAGGTATAATGTTTGCAGTGGCTCCCAGACGAACTTAACCTCTACTTCACTGTGGCGTGCAGATGAGATCATTGAAGAGGCTTTCTGTGAGCTAAGTGTTTTCTGATTTCAGAGGGGAGGGGTAGGAAGTGAAAATAGAATTAAGATGTATTATGTTGTGCCAACTCCTGATGATGATTGTAATTATTATGTATAACAAACATGCACTTGTGAAAAGAAAAATTAAAGAGAAACTTTCTTCAAAGCTGGCAGTTGTTTTCACTGGTCTTCACCCCTGCCCCCATTTAACAATTTCTGTATTAAATCCCTTTCTGCTAAAATACTTAGATTGATTTCTATTCTCCTGAATGAACTCTAACTAATGTAGATAGCTTTATATTACCTAACTACTTAGGGATGTTGCAAAGACTAAATGGAATAATTTGTGTATAGCACCTCGTATGGCACATAGAGAGTAAGCTCCCACTCTCCCTACTTTTTTAAACAAAGAGGACGTTTTCCCATTTTGAAAAGTAGAAATGAAACAGATGGAGAGTGGTGAGGGTGCTGGCTTCAGAAAGTAGATTAGGAGAATTTGGATGAAAGTTCATATGAAATTTGGTTTCCAAGGAACCCAGGCTTGGGTTCAAACACAGTACTTGAGCACTGCCAAATCTGGGGTGAGACTCTCAGATGCTTGGACCCACCTTTGCCAGGTTCAGTATCTACCAGGTGCTCTGGAATGCCAATGTGTTTCTCTAGCTGTGATGCCTTCTTGATGGTGTTTACTCGGAATCTCATCAAACATCTCTACCTTGAGCACATTCCTGAAATTTATGAATCACTGTAGTGAGATGTAATATCTGCTAGAAATCTTTCTAGGTAATTTTCTAGTTGCATTAACAGGTAGAAACCACCACTGTCCTCACTATTTCTTTACTGTGCTTAAGGTATTCCCTTTTGATTCTCTTCTCTTCATGTAAGAGTGCCCTTTTGTATACTCCAGACACTCTTGTGAATGAATTTATTATAACCATTACCCACTGCAAAAGATGTGTACATCTTAAAGCTTATGACCTCCCGATGTAGAAAGCTCTGCTTATTTATATACTCAACACACAAAGATGTCTTATGTGTAACTAGAACTATAATAAACAGGGGGACATGAATAAAGAGACCTTACCTCTTTTCAAGGAGCTCAGTACTGTATAATATCAGCTTGAATTTGGGAGTTATGGCTTGGGAAGGATATGAGTGATAGGCAGTGGATCAGAGGGTGATTCTGACACAGTAGTAAAGGACTACACATTAAAGCTGAATGGCAGTGAGCTTTCCATCACTCCCTGACTGCTGAAATGCTCTCTGAGATATTCCCAGGACCATTCCTGCTTATTGGATGTGTTGGAAAACATGTAATGTGGCCGTGTGTGACAGCTGAGCAGCAGAAAGGCCTCATCCTGCAGAAACAGAGGGATGTTTCCTTTAGAAAGAAACAGAGACATTAAGGAAAGTAGGACTCACAAGAGAAGAAAAGAGGTTATGAGGGGATAAACTGGAAAGGAGAAGGGATAGTGGGGGTAGGAGGGAGTGATTTGTAGCAAGTCCTTTTTCTCTGTAACAAATAAAGATTCCTCTTAGTCACATGTCATCTGGCCACAGGGCCACCGGTAGCCTGAAGCCTGTCCATTTGCCCACCTATGTGTCTGCAGTTATAGAAAAGCTTATTACCAGATCCAATTAATGTGCTTCCCTGGGGTTCCTACTGTCCAGTCCTAACACCTCTACAAGTTTCGAAGCAAATTTTAACATGACTTCAAGGGTGCAGAATCAAGTGGAAGGTATAGGGGTGTGCATATGGTGGGAAGAGAGAGAGAGAGAGAGAGAGAGAGAGAGAGAGAGAGAGAGAGAGAGAGAGAGAGAGAGAATGGACCACATTATTCACTAAGTCATTTACTGAACACCTGCTATGTTCAAGCACTACACTAGAAATATGATTGAATTCTTGCCATGAAGCAATAGGAGAAGGAGAAGGTAAATCTTCACAGCAAAGAGGAGGGATCACTCTCTCTAAAGCTGACTGGCCCAGGGGGTTCTGTGGGAGAGATGATGATTTCAGGGGTCAGAGATCTCGTTTAGAGGTTTTAGAAATACTGTAGGAAACTTTTGTAGTTTTAGTTCCCATGTGAACATTCTGAAATAGGAATGCAGTAAGTAGTCTATTTGGGCAGTGCTCTCAGGCAGCCTAGTAAAGGAGTGGAAAGTAAGACAGGGATGGGGAGCAGACACTACTATGGCACGGAGGCTCTGTCCTGGAGAGAACTTTGTAAACAGAGTCCATGCAGAGCATACTTCAGAATTTTCCTGTGGGAGCTGAGGAAGCTGGGGTAATTACCCACCAGCTCTGTCACATGTCAGTGTTGAGGGTGGCTTCTAGGAAACCAGCCCCTTGGTGCTTCTGTACCATTCTGGGACCAGAGTGGCACCTAGGAGAAGAGTGAATGGGTGGGTTGAAATGACATAAGTAGACTGATGATTTTGTTATAGGAGTCTACAGGAGAAAAAGTTACATTATAAAGGGTCCATGACTTGGTGCTGTATACTTTAGGCTTCATTCACTCTTTCGGACTTGTTTCACTCTCTATGAGGAAGAAAGGAAGTTTGGCTTATCCAAAGGGTCTTAGTTCCCACTTTCTTACTATGTCAAAATACAGAAAAAATTGTGTATAAGCTGGTTTGCATTAATTGGGTTATATTTGCATATAAAGGTACACGTTTGTGTCCGCTTGCACACCTTACGTATCTAACTTTTTATGAAAAAATTGTTAACCCAAAAGAAGAGTCATTCTTTTGACATACTCTCACAAGAGTTCTGCTATATACTTGATGGTTCTGTGCCCAGTATATTTTAGATCATTTCAAGAAAAAAGCTGCAATGTTTGCAAAATCTAGTTTTTATCTCTGATGTCGAATGTTTACTGCTTAGTGCACTGACAGTACCTATTTCACTGGAAAAACTAGACAAATTTTAATTTTAGAGGTATCACATATCCTGGAAAAAAAAAACCATTATCTTTTCTTACTCTCTTCCAAGACAAGAATCAGGGTTGGCTAGCCACCTCCCTTTTATACCAAAGAGAATGTTAGGAAAATTTATTAAAGTAAATGGCATACGTGTAACTTTGCCTGTGAAATCTCTTTGTGGTTTTCTTTGTTTGTCAAATGGCAATAATACTGTCTATTTCAAAGGAGTGTAATGTGGAATGCGATAATGGATCTGAGAGACTTCTAGACTCCAGTATCAAGCTGCCTTCACGAAGAGACTAAGCCATCCCTGATTTTAGGAAGATGTAAGTACTTGGCCCCGTGGCTATGTTTCAGCATGGGATTAAGGAAGTAAACAGCTTTTCTTCAGCCCACACAGAGTTCAAGGGCACCTAGGTGAAAAGGAAGAGCATCTTGCAAGCAGTTTAAATGCATCAAAAATACAGCTGATACCATAATATGAGAAAATGGGAGTGAAGAGTGGGTATGGAAGAGGAAATGCTAACAAAAGGTGCTTTATTGAAAATGCTTAGAACCACAAGTGCTTCTGATTTTAGATACTTCAGATTTTAGACTATTTGTGAATATATATGTGGTGTAAATGATATATCTTGAGAATGAGACCCACACAAATATGAATTTTTTGGTTTCATATACATGTTATGAACAGTCTGAATGTGACTTTATACAATGTTTCAGTACTGAGTTTTGACTGTGGCCAGTTTCGTTGAAGTCAGTTGTAGAATTTTCCACTCATGGCACCATGTTGGCACTCGTGATGTTTAATGGTTTGAAATATTTCAGATTTTGGATGTTCAGATTAGGGATGCTGAACCTCTATATTTGGAAGGCCCTACTCTGAGTCCTTTTTATAGCTCCATAATCAGCATTTTCTTTATCTGGATACTATTTATCTATGAAAGGCATTGTTATTCTCATTCTAGAAAAAAGTATGACCTAGAGAGTAACATGCTCCACGTAACAATGGTGGAATCAGCATTTGAATTCAGTGCTGTCTGACACTCAGACCTACTTTCCTGCATGGTGTTGTGATGAGAGAAAGTAGCTGTGCATTGCTACTTAAAGCACCCTATAGTCATCTTGTTTAATTTTATTACATAAAAAGAATAAAAATGATGATACAAAATTTCAAAACAAAAATAATAGGAGATTAACAATGATTAATAGATTGCTCATTATTATCTTCAAAGTACTTGTTCAGATTACAAGATATAGGTATGAAAAAAATGATCAAACGATCAAACAGTTGAAAGCACAGACTGCACTTTTTGATGAAGAGAAATTAGTAGTATAGTTATCTATCTTGTATATATAATCATCAGTTTTGCACTAACTTTTTGTTATGGAAACAGGAAGTACAGGAAGCCTTGCTTATTTGACTGAAGTTCTGCAAGGACCTGATCCACACATTTGACCAGATATTGGTGCACAGACTTTCTCCTGATGACTGGTTCTGGCATACATTTACAGTATGCCTGAAACTTTCCTCCTAATCTCAGAATTAGGTCTCACTAATATATGTAGTTTCTATAGCATATATTCTTTGTATTTACAGTGTTCCAACTTCAAGTTTAGTATACTCCCTATGTTTGCCATGTTATTTCATGTATCTGTCTTCCTAGACTTCCCTGAGCAAAATTTGCTATTGAACTACCACCAAACTTAAATCATAAATTAAATATGCACTTAACCCATTGCTTTGCTACTATTTATTTGTCAGAGATTATCCAGATTCAGCAAATACCTTGGCATTTTTGTGTATTTCTCAGACTCCCTAGAAGTTAGATTAGGACCATATGATTGGGTTTTGGCCTATGACTTGTTAGCAGAAGAAATGTATGCCATTTCCAAACCTAGATCTTGAAATTATCCCACAAAATTTCCAACCATATGTTTTTGACCTTGTAGAGCATGCAAGCAAGATTCAAACTTGTATCAAGCCATAAAAATGTTAGGTATGTTCAAGAAGCTGGAATTAATTACTTTGATTAATATAGTATTTGCTTTTCCTGTTATTTGACCTTTGCTTTTTCTGTTATTGGTCTTTGTGGATAGTGATGTTTTGTAGTTACGTGGGCGTTCTTAACACCTAGCAAGGTTGCAGTAACTCAGGGTAAGCGAGCGATTTTCATGTGAGGCCAGTTTTTACACAGTTGGTTTTCAAGCCCAGTGGCACATCCTCATTTTGGTTGACAATAGAGTTAGAGAAACTTTATGTGACTGCTGCTTTATCAGCCCAGATAGGTCCCAAAATCAGCCACGGAGAGGTTGGCTGCTAACTTGTGTCTTGTGTTTTTTGCTTGTTTCCTCTCTTTTCTTTGAAGGTTTTCTGCTGTGGAATAATATTAGCGGAGTGCTCGGTTTTTGTGTTCAAGGTTAAAATGAAATTAGTAGCTATTGTTTTCATAGTAACTTTCTTAGAAGTTCTGTACCAGTTCTACTGCTTTGTTTTGATTGACTTCGTTCTGTTATATTTTGTTGGGTTTTACTATCTTTAAAATAAAAAAAATTAAAAAAAGAAATTACTCCTGCTTTATGTTCCCTCATTAGCTCTTCCACTCTGATTTTTTTATTAACACATGTTTTCAGTACATGAAGTTTACATTCATCTTGAGAACTGTGTACATGCACATAATACAGCTTGTTTTTTAATCCCCTTTTTCTTCCTACCCATTTCCCTCCCTTTTCTCCATTTTCATTCTTGTTGTTATTGTAATCCTTAGCTCATATTTATGATATATGTTGTTTACATTCAGAGAGGTTATTAGGTTTCTGAACATGGCATATCTTCAGTTCTCCTTACTTCCCCGTCCCCTCCCCCTTGGTCTTCTGGATGCTTTCCCATTTGCAAGATATCATCCCCTTGATCTTGAGTAGGCAGGTACTCCTTGCCCCTACGAGACACAGTCTGCCAGCCTATGACAGGTTTCAAGCACGATCTTATCATTGACATTTTTCTAGATAGACTTAATGAATACATGGATTGAGGAGGCTTGAGTTGTGTGGCTGTTTATACCTGATCTTGTTTTCTGTATAAATCTTGAGAAATCCTCTAAAAACTCCTATTTCCTAGAATAATGGTCAAAAGATAGAGTATGGTTTGTGGATAGAGCTAAAAAGTAAATCAAATAACTACTGAGTATTTTATGTATATTATTCCATTTCATCCTACAGAACATTCTCAGGGAGCCACATCCCTAGTTTTCAGATGAGCAAAAGAGATTAAAATAAGCTTGTGACGCATATTCAAAACCCTACAGTTGCACACGTTGCAAGCTGTTTAGCTTCCATGTTTCTCTTCCTTCTGCTCTTTTGTGCTCTGCATCCTAACTCCTCCATTTCTTCATTGTATTGGTTAGGGTTTGATAGAGGAACAAATTTAATATTATATGTATATCTCTATCTATCTATCTATCTATCTATCTATCTATCTATCTATCTGATTTACAAGGTATGCTTATAATGATTGCCTGTAGAGTCAGATATGGAAAAATGCAACAGGGACATATGTACACTGACAACCCAGTCAAAGGTTGAATACCTGTAGCACATTTCAATGTCCTGTGCAAATCTGTATCAGAAAGCTGAAGAGTGTAAGCTGGAAGCCTGGGAATGAACCTCCAAAGTGACTGTGAGGATTGGAGCTCTGAAGAAGTGAGATTTCCTTCTTTTATTTTTTATCTTATCCAGGTTACAAATCTATTGACTGGTGCCACCCACACCCAGGGTGAGTCTTCCATCTTCAGAAAGTCCATCATCCATATAGATCCAGAACTCTGCCTACCCAGTCCACTAGGTGTTTTTATGCAAGTTGACACCACAGTTAGTGATCACACTCAGTGAGCCTCATGTGACTACCATGTCCTGGACCTAGTTCCTTGGTTCCTGCTGTCATGGGCTGACACATGCTACTTTCTTTTCTGACAATCCTTTCCTGCCTTATGGGAATTGACTCTGTAGAACACAAAGAGTAAACTTTGGCAAAAGGCAGTGCATGTTCTCTTCCTTTGTCCTCTGCTCTCTCCTCTTTCAAAGCACTGGAGTATGACCACTCTGGAAAAGTAACTAGATGTCCTAGTTGGAAGATGGAAACTGGAGACTATTGTGTATTTTTCCTCCTAGTAGGACTAAGACATTTTTATCTCAAGTTAACCATCTTTGCTCTCCTCATTTAGTCATTAAAAAAACACACTGATTGTACAGAAACTACTAGGTTCTTTTTAGAACAGAGTCCTTAATTCAAAGCAAAACCTGAATCTCTGGAGTTTTATCTAGAAAGAACAATTAAGGATTCTTTAAAGTACTGAGATGTTGCAGTAAAAAGTCTAGTTGGAGCCTACAGCCTGAACAGAACACATGTACAGGAAAAGGACACAATAAAAACCTACTCAGAGTGGCAGTGGTGTATATCTTTTTTTTTTTAATTTTAAAAAAGCAAACAAGAAAAAGGACAGAAATAATACAGAATTAAGAAAAACAGTAAGAAATCAACACTAGTTAATATATAGCATATTGTTATCTTAGAAGTTGTTCAGGTTACAAGATCCAGGCATAAAAAATGATCAAACAATCTCAGCAACTGTTTGACTTTCTATCAATCAGCTTCATGATATTGCTGTAGTCAAAATTCCTACTTGAAATGGTAATGAAGTAAAAGGATAGACTTTAGAGATAAGATTTGATTTCCAATCACAGCTCTTTCACATCCTTGCATCATAGTTGTTTATTTTGGGCAATTCATTTCTTTTTGGCCTCAGTTGGTTCATATGTATATGATCAATAATTTAGCAACCATCATGCTTGGGATATGGTCAAGATGCGGCCGTTTCTGCTGCTGCTGTTAGTCCTTCTCTTCCTCCTTCTTGTCTTCCTTTTCTTCCTTCATTTCTACTTCATTGTTTCCCTTCTCCCTACTCTCTCTTCTCCCTCTTCTTGCTTTCAGTTGTCTTATTAGCCTTTATTCATTAAGAAAATGCTTTTGGATACAAGCTCCTGGGCTCAGGAGTTCTCAGAACTTTCTTTTTACTCTTGAAAAGTCTATGGGTGTTATTAAAAGAATATAAAACAAGATGTAGTTCTGCGTCGGGCATGGTGGTGCAAGCCTTTAATCCCAGCACTTGGGAGGCTGAGGCAGGAAGACTATTGTGAGTTCAAGACCAGCCTGGGCTACAAAGTGAGTTCAAGGCCAATTTGAACTGCATAGGGAGACCCTGGCTCAAAATAATAGGGCTGGGGATTTAGCTCAGTGGTGTAAGAACCTGCCTGGCAGGTACAAGGTTGTGAGTTCAATTCCCAGTATGGTACAAAACAAGAAAAAGATGTAGTTCTGGTAAAAAAAAATCCCTCCCTAGAAATAAATCAATATTTCAATCTTCATTTATTTTTTTAAAATTTTATTTAAGAGAAAAGAAGACACAGAAAAGAAAAAGGAAAAGCAAAAGAGACAAAAACAACAAACCCAAAACAATAACAATATAGGCTTTTAAAAAGAGATGATAGGAATTTAAAAATGGTTGTTACATTGCATATTGTTATCTTCAAAAGGGTTGCTTAGATTACCAGGTATAGACATGCAAAATTGATCTAATCATATGAGTATTAACAGTTTTTTCCCAAGAACTAATAGAATTAGTAGTATAGTCATCTTAGCTATTATATATATATATATATATATATATGAATTTATGTCTTTTTTTCTTTTCCCTTCTTTCTTTCCTCCTTTTCCCTATCCCAGTTACTTTCCCCTTTGAACAGTTTATTACCCTTTCATAATATCTATTGTGGATTTTGGACCTTATTGCCTATTTCAGTTTCTTACACTAGGGACACAATATAGTATTTACACATGTGAGTTTGATTTGTTTCACTTATGAGTATGGTCTCAAGTCATATCCATTTACCTATAAAAGCCTCGATGCAATCTTTCTTTATAGCTGAGTAGTACTCCATTGTTTAAAAATACCACATCTTTGTTATTCACTTAAATGTAAAACTTCTCCCCTGAGCTAAAGTAGGATTTCTCAGCTACCTACCTTTAGGAAGGAGGTTATATAACTTTATTTGCTTGTTTTATCTAAGTATTAGCCCCTCTCCCTAGCTTGGTAAAAGATGTTCTGCCTTTTCCAGAGTGACAGTGGATAGTGTGGAGGGAAGAAGAAGTTACAAGGAAGTTCTTTGGTAACTGACCGATGATAATTTTCTTCTCTAGATTCTTACTCTCTGGGCCTGGCAGAGTTTAGAACCTGTTCTCTGTATCTATCTCAAAGACACTTTCATGAGTTACTTGGGAATTAATTTTGCTTGGATTCCTGCTTTGCAAAACCCTTGATCTCTAAAATGCCTTTTACCCTACCTATCTTTCACCTTTATCTTCTACCAGCTGGGGTTCCCTTTTGGCCTTGTTTTTGGAAAGGGTCAATGGATGCACAATATAAAGTCACCATCAATAGCTTTCTCCCTTGAATAATTTCCTGACTTTGAAAGTAAGTGGAATTTTGGGAAACTGCTGGGATAGTACTTCTGGGATTTTTATGTTACATTGGAAAAAGGATTTTCATATGCAATTAGTACTACTTAATTACTCAGTTGATTTCATACTTGAGCATCGATCACTTAAGTAATCAGTTGACTTAGAGTTAATTAAGAAGAAGATTATTTGGGTTGACTTGACCTAATTACATGACCACTTCACATCTGAGTCTAGATGTCAGAGATGGAGGAAGCCACAGAGTTGAGATGTGATACAGATTATTTGCTGCTGGCTTTTACAACGGATGAGGCCATCTGATCAGGAACAGATTTGTCTTCTGGGAGTTGAGGGCAGCCCTCAGCTGGTAGCTAGCATGAAAACAGGGAGCTAAATCTAGAACAGCAAGAAATTAAATGTGCTGACAACCTGAGATGAATTTTCCCCCTCAGTCTCTGGAAAGAAGCACAGTCTACCTGACATCTTGATGCTTGTTCTTTAAGGTCCTGAGTGAAGAACTCAGATGTACTGTGCTGAATTGCAGAACTGTGAGCTCATAAATAAGTAATATTTTAAGCTACTAAATTTGCTGTACTTTGTTACATAGCATAAGAAAACCAATGGAGGATCTATGCTGGTGCTTTGTTGAGTTTTTGTTTGTTTGTTTCCCATTCAATATGGGCCCATGGAAAATATGTGTCCTTTGTGCTGACCAAGACCTGTGAATGCAAAACTTTATCAATGCTGTGAACTTTAATAAGTTTTGAATCTTGAAGTTAGAATCCATTTTATATTGTATTTACCAAATGCAAAGATGAAATTTTTCCCTGTATACATTAGAGGACAAGCATCATATTTGAGTCTACTGAATACAAAAAACTCTAGGAGACATTTTAGGATGAATGGTCTAGGCAAGGACCTTCCTCATTACTGAAATTGAGCCTACATGCTTGAGTGGTTGAGGAATCTAGTCAGTCAACAAATTTGTCATCTCAGAGACTCTGAGGGACTTCCTCGGAGTTCCTGGTTTATCTCATTTTCTTACAGGAATTAGAGTTAGATTAGCAAGCTCTATAAACCCATAGAAAACAGGGGAGGTGAAGTTGGAATCTTGACTTTCTTCTGATCCATGTGTCTTCTGTGAAATGGGATGTCTTCATGCAGATATCCTGGTCTCATTTCTGTCCTTCTTAAATCTCCTGGCTGGAGAAACAGCAGTCTCAAAATGACCAGGGTGAATCAGACTTGGACAGTTGTTGGCAGTGAAGGAGACCATTGTTCAAACTAGCCTTGGTTCCCTCCATGGTCTCAGTGACGCTTGGCAGTCCAAGGAAGTTTCCTAGTGGGGAGCGGGGAGGTTTACTCAGAGGACAGTTTTCTCTGAAGTGTTGGTCCTTAAAGGCTGTGGTCTGCATTACAATCACTTGAAGGATTGGTAAACAAAACAAACAAACAAACAAAAAACTATTGAGTTCCATTCCTAGAGTTTCTGATTCAGTGGATCTAGAGTAGGATCTGATAAATCATATTTTCAATAAATTCCTAAATTGCTAATGCTGCTATCTGTAGACTAAATTTTGAATATCTTTGCTCTGAAGATGTACTTGTTATGAAATAAACTTCTCTTTTCATATCCTAACATCTTTTCATGTCTGTGATTTTCCTGTAGGAGCTAAGCAAGGCAAAAATTGTTCTCAACCATTTTCTTTTAAATCCAGCGTTTTGTCTGGTATCTAGCTATAGTGAGCACACCTATTGTGTCTTGCTACTTTACTCAAAACTTCAACTTTAAATCTTGTTTATGTTAAAAAGTCAAAAACAGTAACTCCTGTTTCGATGCATTGTAATTATTAAATAAATTGCCACATGCAGAATAGGAAAGAAACACACGCTGATCCTCTTCTCTGTGCTCCCTAGGCACACTTCTTGTGGGATTTGAGAATTTAAAGACCACTATATGTAATAATAAGGAGTAATTTTTGATTCTGAGAAGGTTAAATAGATGCACAATTCCTTTAAAAAGCCACACAAGAACCTTGAAGTGGCTGTCTCCTCACATGGCCTGTGAAATAATCAACCCGATGCAGAGGAATGACCACAGATTTCTGAAAGTTTTCTTGAATGGTATATTCTTAACTCTGAAAAGAACTTTCAAAAGGGTCTTTCAACCTGCTTAGCACTTGCACTGTCTTCCTTTGAGCTCACAGGCTTCCCACGTAGCACATGAAAGTCAAATGCTCATCTGTGGCCTCAGCAGCCGTGACATGGCTGTAAGGCGGCAGCCATCTGCAAAATGTCTAGAAAGGCAAGTGTACACTCTCTTCTTTCTGGCCTCTAATTTATTGGCAGAGAAATGTGAAGTGCATTTTTAAAAAAGAATCACCATATTGCAGAAACAGATTGAAGGAAGATGGATTTGGGAGAGTAGAATTTGCTACAGGAGCGAATCCAGGTCCTGAAAGGGAAGGCACGTGGCTTATGTCACAGCCCATGCAGCTTCTCCAAGTAATGGGAAGCCTCTCGTCACGAAGAGCCTTGACACCAGCAGCAGCTCCAGAGCAATTGCTTCATGCAGAATCTATGCCGCCTGCCTTTAGTGCATTGCTTCATTTAAGTTTTGACAAATGTTTGAATTAGTTACCATTGTAATATCAATTTTATAGGTAGGAAAATACAGCTCTTCTGTCTATAGTTGCACAGCTATTTAATGGTAGAGTCAGAATTTGCAACCGTACTAGATCCAAGTTGCAGAAAATGTGACCAAGCTTTATTGTTCACAAAAACTCATTAATATCATGTTATAGATTGAAATTTGTGCCCTGAAACTTTATGTGTAGAAGACCTAACTCCTAATGTGATTATGTTTGGAAAGAGGAGACAATTGTCTCTTTCAAGAGACAATTGAGATTAAAATATTCACAAATGTGAGCCTCTGTATTAGTAACACCCAAAATTTAAAGAAAAAACGGTGGAATTCGCTCTAGGTTTTAGTCCTTGATCAGCTGGTTCCAAGGCAGAGGCATCATGGCAGAACAGTGTGATAGAGCAAGGCTAAGTTCATAGAAACTAGGAAACAGAGCAGGGAGACTGTCAGAGCAGAAGGGGTAAAGGACAAGACAGACCCAAAGACCATGCCTCCGAGACCCACCCAAACACAACTAGAAGTGTAGTTCACCAATTCCCAGGACATAGCCCAAATCCCTTCGAGTTCAAACCCCACCCTAACTGCCACAGGCTCTAATCCAGTGTGACTGTTTTCTTATAAAAGGAAGAAGACACACCAGGGATGTGCATGCCCAGAGAAAACGTTGTTTGAGGACACAGCATGAAAATGCCTTCTGCAATCCGAAACAAAAGGCTTCATGGGAAATAAAGCTGCTTGCACCTTGATCTTGGATTTCCAGCCTCCGGAGTTGCAAGAAGATAAATTTCTATTGTTTAAACCACTCAGTTTCTGATATTATGTTACGACAGGCCTAGCAAACTAATATACCTGCTACATTTATAAATGGGGTGTGCTTTGCTATCCCTTGACTTTGAGTTCGGTCACCTAATATGCTTTGGTTGATGGACTATCAGTAGACACTGTGTGGCTAGAAGCTTACAAAATATCTGGGCATTTCAGCTGGCTCTCTTGTTCTTGTTCTAGTACTATCAGAAAGGCATGTGGCACATAGCTTGCCCAAGGAGAGTGCGAGACATGGAATAGAGCCTTACAGCTTTTAAGAGGCACCTGACAGCCCAGATTAAAGCACCCTCCTGCTCCTCTGCAATTGACTTCTATACCCATGCCAGTAAATAAGCACTGTCTTAAATTCCTGAGTCTGGGAGTGTTTTGTTAGGCAGCACTGCTGTAGCAGTAACTAATATGTTGATCAAAGATCAGAAAAGGCAACTTTTTTTTTTTTTTTGGTACCAGGGATCAAACTTACAACCTCATGCTTATCAGGTAAGTGCTTGAGCTGCTGAGCTAAATCTCCAGCCCCTAGAAGAGGCAACTTTGTGAAGTTCCTATACAGTAATTTCTCTGGCCATTAATTGAGAGTATTCATGAAAGATATATGGAGAGAAGATAGGAAAGTAGCTCTAATAATTTTCCCAGTATTTCAAATTAGGAGAAAAAACTGTTTCTCTAAAAAGAATAAACAAAATGGAACTGAAGAATGATTTCTATTTTTTCAAGGAGAATATTTGAGGACAATGTGGGAAGAGAGACAGAGAAAGAATGGGAAGTTTGGTTTTTGGACTCAGTTACTCTGATTTCAAATGTCCTGGCTTTTTGGACTGGAATAACAGACCTTAGCCCCTTCTGGCATGCAGGCTGGCAAGCAAGAAGTACAAACTCCCCCCGCTCACCGACTTATCCAGGGAAACACAGGCTGTGATGATAGGTATGGAGGCAAAATACAATTGTTGCTTCACTAACATTGCAGGTCTAGGGCCAATGGTCTGATCATAGGTTCAGAGGATATCAGTACGCAGTGTGACATCTAGGGAGGATCTCCTTCTGAGGGTTGCAGCTACTGTAGATTCCCTATGGTTTTCTTTTGAGGTCCTACATTGTTTCCATTGTTTTGTTGGGTTGGGTTTTATTCTCTTTCGTTTTGTTTGATTATGTCAAATCCAATGGCAGGAGCTGCTATTTCAAAGTTAGCAAGATGTATTATGGTAGCAATTTTTGATTTATTATTGCTTGTTTTGGAGTCCTTTATTGCATTCATTGTTTTGTTTTTCTTATTTCTATTCTATTTTGTTCTGTTTGATTTTTACTATGTCTGAAATTATCTGCAGCTATTTTGAAGACATCAAAAAGCATTATAGTAACTATCATTGATTTTGTAATGTTTTGAAGTCCTGTATCTCTTACACTGGTTTGTTTTGATTGGTTTTATTCTGTTTAATCCTCTTTAAAATAAAAATAAAAAAACCCACAAGTGTCCTGGCTTTTTCACTTACTTGTTGTAGATGACTTGGCACATGTTGTGGATGAGTTGCATGACCTCATTGAGCTTTGAGGTTGTTTTTTAATCTGTAAAATGGAGAATCTAATAATACTTTCTTTTTCATCTGCATTGCCTCCCTACTTAGATCTGACTCCTCATGGTTAGAAATGGTGAAGGAACAGAGGTAAGGTAGGAAGTGTTTGAAAAACACCAGTTTTTAGGGAGTAGACTTAATATTTAGGTATGTGGAGATGGCCTAGACTTGGGACCAACAGAACAGGATAGGGCTGCTTACCTTGCTGCCTAGGTTGATTGCAAAACTTTATAACCTATGCATGTAGTCTGAGGGAAAAATGTGTAGGATCCTAGACTCACAGAAATTGGAAATCTCACTAAGCTATCATGGAGTGTAAGAGCTTTCTCAGTCTTGAATAATGTATAAGATCTAGGTCAGCATGTTGGGTCCAGACTAAAAACTGAGACTCCAAACTTCAGAATTTCCTGTCTTGTGACCTAGGGAATTTTACTTAGCCTTTTTGGATGCTTTGATGCTTGTTTCTTTATGTTTAAAGAGAGGATAATACTCTGAGCATATCCCAGTGTAGAGTTTTGTGTGATTCTGAAATTCACATTAAACCCAAAGCCCTTACTAGCAGTTCTTACCACAAATGAACATTTAACAATGTAATCGTTCATATTCATCAACACCATTCCCCTTCTTTTTAAACAAATAAACTAAGGTTTTCCAAGGTGAGCTGTCTTTCCAAAGTCACAGGACTATAAGTGTCAAAGCTAGGACTAGATAGGAGAAAATCTTTACAAGTGACACATATGTAAGTTAAAGTCCTGCCCATCTGTTCATATTTTAAAATGCATATGTAGTCTGGAGGCCCATGATAGAATACCAGAATGATATATTCTAAATATTGAAACTAATCTAGCAACTATCCTGTCATAGTTACAAGAATATTCTATATAGTTTCTATTGGGAGCTTAGATTAACCTGTGACAGCACCAGTGACAGGAGACCTATCATTTACCATGTCAGCACATCCCATCTCTAAAAGCTTGTTAGGAAGCTTCCTTATATTGAGCCTTAATGTAACTTCCTCTTCTGGAACCACACAGAATAAACATCATTTTGTACTTTGTTACAGCATAGCCTTTGAATATCTGAAGACAGCTCTTATATGTCTTGCTCTTACAGTCTTTTCCATCCACACATTGGTTCAACAAGATATATTGAGCATTGTATCAGGATTCTTTTAGTGGTAATAAGTGGAAAAATCAATTTAAACTGACCTCTGTAATCCATCCATTCACTCATCTATTCAACACCTTTTTAAAAGTACATGTTATATTTTAGACATTGTTCCAGATGCTGTGGATAAAGCAGTAAAGAAAGCAGAATATCTACCCACAAAAAACCCTGTTCTATTGTGTGAATATAGATGGTGAAAAATGGAACAAATAAATGTGTCCACCTCAAAGAGCAAATATGCAACAATTAAAGCGAAAGTGCTATGCAAAAAATGAAACAGAATAAAGGACATAGAAAATGCCAAGGCAAGGAAATGGAAATGTGGGATGCCCCATCCTGTCCTGCTGCTCCTGAGTCTAGGATAACGGTCTCCACATACCTAGCTGAAGACTTCAGAGGCAGGGCCCAAGTCGGCTCTCTATTTTCTCTGATCTATGAGTCTCTTGGGTTTGCTTTGGCCTGAACTGGCTTCCCTCATGGTGACAATTTGGCTTCAAGTGGATCAAGTGTATGTGGCTTCTCATTTATATTCAAGAGATTGGTGATTAGTTTCTACAACAAGCCCACAGATGATCTGAGCATCACCTCGATGGAACCATTCTTGATCTCTGTGTCCAGGGGAAAATAACTCACTGATTAGCTTTGTCATCGGTATATTCTCACATTAACTTTTAGTGAGAAGTATCTACTCATAAAGTTAGAAAGATGATGTGTCACCCAAAAGCACATCACTGCCATACAAGCAAGGGAGGATGATCTCTGTCAGAGCGATGCAACCGTACCAACCACTGTAAACACTGTATCTAGGTACTCAAAGCTTACAAAGATAAATAGAACATGGCTATTGATCATAAGTAGGTCACAGTTACTGGAGAAATACTGATGAATAGATGATTCTGTAACAGAGGTAAGAATTCAGTCTGGTCCAAGACAAACCTCAGCTTCAAGATAATGGTATGGTAAAGTTATGGGAATAGGGGTCTTAGAAGAGTCATTTTAAAATAGTCAGCATTTAGGATGTCTGTATTCATGTCATAGACCTTTACTCCCTCATCAATAAGTCTTACCCATATAATTTGTAGAGCTTTCTCTACAGTTGCAAGTATGATAGTTTCTGAACTGGAATATCCCCCAAAGGCTCCTGTGTTTTGGCCTTCAATGCAACAATGTTCAGAGGTGGGGCTTTTGAAAGGAAATTGGAACAGTAGATCTCTAACTTCACTAGTGGGTTAACCTGCTGATGTATTCATAATTTGATGGAATTTTTTGGAGGCGATAGAAAATTAAGAGGTAGGGCCTAATTGGGGGGAATGGGCCATGCCCTTGGGGACTGTATCTGGTCCCTGACTTCCTGTTTTTTTGTTTGTTTTGGTACAGGGATCAAACTCACAACCTTGTGCCTGCCTGGCAGGTGCTTACGCCACTGAGCTAAATCCCCGGCCATATTTTTTGAGACAGGGTCTCACTATGCAGTTCAGGCTGGCCTTGAACTCACTTTGTAGCCCAGACTGGTCTCAAGCTCACAACGATCCTCTTCAGCCTCCTGAGTGCTGGGATTACAGATTTGTGCCACCATGCTCAGCTCCCTGGCCTCCTGTTATGGCTTGTTTGTGGACATCCCTCAAGGCCTCATGCAGTCATAGGTGAGAATTTTCAGAGGTAACTGTATCTAGAGAGTGTGATGCTAGGATCAAGGGTGTGTGATTACAAAATTAATTTACTGATTGGTTTGGCATAGTTCTAGGTGTGAATAATGGGAAGGCCCAATCTGGGTGTGAATGCTATCAGCCCAAAGAGCATGTGGCTTGAATATAATATAAGGGACAGAAAGAGGGCTTCTGGGGTCACTTGCTGTTTGCTGATTTTCTGCCTTCCACTTTCTATACCATAAACTGCCTTTTCTCCTCTGAGATCCCTCTCTGCCATGCCACCTTGCCTTTGAGCTGGTTAACTATGAACTGAAACCTCTACCAACTGTGAGCTACAATAAATCTTTCCTCCTTTAACTTTGAGTGCTAGGTATGTTGCCTCAGCAAGGATAAAAGTACCTAAGGCACCTCCTCTCTGAACCTCTTGCTCTTGCTCTGTCTTTCCTGGCTGCCACCATCTGGCTACTACGCCTTCCCACCATGATGTATCTACCTCATCACAGTCCTAAAATCAATGGCACTAACTGACCATGGTTAAAAATCTGTTGAACTATGAGCCAAAATAAATCTTTCTTCCATTTAATTGATTTTCTCAGATACTCTGCCAAGGTAACAAAAAGCTTACTGACAAAAGGTGAATATATTTCTCAACCCCATGTAACTTGTTCTGGACAATGAGATATCTCAGAACTGACATCAGCAAAGGCTAGAAAGAAGCATATGGATTGGGTTTCTTTCTATATTCAGTCACTACCCTGAGAATAGTGTGCCTGGGTTTCCCTGCTTGTCACAGAGTGAACAGAGAAACAAATGAATCAGAATCATCTCTGCTGAGCCTCTCTAGTAGAACCCGGCCTTAATTAGCAGACTCCCATTCAATCTCCAGACCTGTAAGTTAAATAAATGCTTACTTAGAGTGCTCTGAGGATATTCAGTTGTTCAATATGCAGCATTATTGTGGTGATAGATGGCAGATCTAAGTTTGTAAGACAGTCTTTGCTGAGCTAGAATATTCTGTAAGTCATTTTAGCTGCCATTTAACATATGAAAAAGAGCGCTGGTATACTTGGTCTTAGTATTTTGTGTGTGTGTGAGAGCTCACTGCAATTCAGGAAAAGAGAGAGAAAGAGAGAGACAGACAGAGAGAGAGGAGCCCATGGCTTTTAGTCTTAGCAGATGTGGGAAGAAGAAGGTAGGTAGAAGTGGGGCTAGAGGAAGCAAATGGTTGGAGTTGTGAATTGGGAGGAGCTGGCACCCCCAAATCACCTTGGGTTGCTCAGTGGTGTAGACAGAACTCAAGAATGGAGAGCTGATTGCTGAGGAACAGATCTGCCATGGTGGAAGGAGCCCTGTGTTGAGAGACAAGATGGCCCTGTAACAGGGATAGATTTAGATATGGCAGAAACTCTGAGGGTCCTTTAAGAGAAGTGTATAAGAGTCTAGGGAGGACCAGTCATACAGGGAGCACAGTAAGGTCTTGAAGAAACTGAATGAGTACAGTCTACAGGATATACTGACTAGAGACATCACAGAAGGTATTGGAAGGATGCCTGAAGTAGAACTAACCTCCTCTCAGGGCACAGCACTCTGGGTCACAGCCAGCCCTAAACCTTCATAACCTAACCCAAAGAAAATTCAGAGAGCGCTGGTTAATTCAGGGGTGCTTCACTCCCATGGCCCATCTACCAATGGAGGTGGGGCACTTACAAAGAAGAATATACTGGTTGTAGACCAAATAAGGAAATATTTTCTTGTATACAGAAAAGTAATGTTGGATGAACTTTTCCATACTACCACAATTATAGTCCAGTTTCTAGGGTGCAATGGAAGTAACAGTTAAATGTCTCTGGCACAAAGGAAGACAGAGGTCAGGTAGAGGTGGGAGAGTCCTGAAAATTAGTCACTCTTAATAATCCGAACCTTACAGGATTAGCAGCAGGTCCCTGGATGCAGGACTAAGGAGGATTTGACATGGGGAAAGCAGCCTGTGCCAAGGTTTTAGGAAAGGAGAGAACACTTGTAATTCTTCCTGTAGGCTTTAAAATTCCTCTTAGCTGGGTTGCTCTAGGGTGTAGAGGACTCGGGCGACCTGGGAACAGGTAATGTACCCAGTCTTCACTTACTCATCTCATCTCAACAAATCCTGTTAAATTCTTGGGGATTTTGCTTTACTTGTAAAAAAAAAAAATGGTATGAGTGAGAATCACAGGTAGGCTGGAAAATCATATTCTCTGAGAATATGGCAGCGTGCAAAATACTTCACACAACTATTTGATTTTATCCTCATAGCTGTCTTCTCAAATTGATATTGCCTAAGTTCCTGTTTTTAGAATATGCTAGGATCAACCTGCTTCTTATCACCTCCAGCATTTCCCTACTTCCCTGTCAGTGAAGCCATGACTATGATGTGTGAAGATAGGGACTTTGTGTTGTGATATTATTTTCTTGGTTCTTTTGATTTGTCTTTAGTGCCTAGAACATTGCCTAGCTTCAATAATCACTCAATAAATACTTGCTGAATGTGACCTAAGAATGTGACTGTAAGACTGCCCTCTTGGTCTCCTGACTGGCCACCCTGTTTATAGCCTTGCTTCCTTATACTCTACTTAGCGGACAGAGTGAGCTGTAAAAAACACTGAAGTCTAATGTAACTTCTCTGCCTACCCTGACCCAATGGTTCAGTAAATACACTGCTTTTACTGTGGTCTATGAAGCCTTCCATGACCTTGCTACCCTTCTGCTTCCCAGTCTCCCTCTGGCATCCATTTCTATTCCATCTGTCTCAGTCACTCTGACTGTCTTGGCTGCCTTTTCCACTGTTTCTTAAATATGGCAAACACAGTGGAGCTTGAGGCATTTTATGTTTGTTTCTTCTTCAGGGAATGCTCTCTCCTCCAACCTCTGTGTGGCTCCTTTTCTCCTTTCCTTCCAGCCCCCATAAGAGAGATCTTCCCTGGCCAATACTGTACCACTTCTTCCATCATGCTTTGTGCCTTTTATCTTGTGATTTTTTCTCCATAGGCCTCAACACCATTGACATACTCTCCTTTTCTTTATTCTTACTCTAAATGCATGATTTGTGTGTGATATGATTTTCTTGGTTCTTTTGATTTGTCTTTAGTGCCTAGTATATTGCCTTGCTTCAATAAGTACTCGATAAATATTTGCTGAATGTGACTATAAGAATTTAATCAACTTTGCCAGGGTTGCACAAGTAGAGCAAAATTAGGATTTGGATCCAGGCCCTTTAAGTGTTGTGCATCATACCTTTCATAGTCCATTTTCTCTGCACTTGCCTACTGCTGAGACTAATAGGAATGAGAAAGTAAGCCTTTGTGTCTCAGATTTCTTTAGAGAAATATGCTTAGTAATATTTGTGGGAAAATGGGTAGATCTTGAAACTATAATGATAAGAGAAATAAATCAGACAAGGTTAGATACTATGTTGTTTCTCTTATATGAGAAACCCAATATAAATAAAGAGCAAAAGAGATGAGAGATAGCAGGAAACACGAAGGTAGAGTTTTTGTAGATGGGAGGGGAATCTGGAAAAGGAGGGAGAGGGAAATGGGGAAAGAGGACACAGCAGGGGGAGAGAGAGTACCAAAAAACATATACACCCTTGAGGAAAAAAAATAGTATGTTTTCCAACAGCTGGTGTTACCCTCATATGGGGGACTCTAGAAGATGTTGTATATAGCAGAAAATCCACTGCCTTGCCAGCCTTTAGAGTAGAAATGGAAAGTGCATATACAGCAATCTTAATGACCAAGCTTACCCAAGCAGCAGTTCACCATCCTAATAAATGTCTGAAAGCTAGAGGCCACCACTGTGAGTACTTCTTGTAATTGTAGAGGCCAAAGATAACTTGTATTAATCTTATGCTGTCTCAATAAATTTAGGATAAATGTTTGTACAAGTTTCTTTGTTTTTAAAGTATATGAATGTGATTATTATGTTTCACAAACATATGCTAATAGAAAAGAATAATAAAAATACAACAAAAATGAAACCTATGAGAGTTCATGAAAACTTTTCTACTTTGGGTAATTCTGGACATTAGCCATATCTATAATAAGACAGTACAATGGCTCTCAATTTGTTTTGTATGGGTAGGTTTATTTATTTAGATTTTTTTTGGTGTTAGAATCAAATACAGGGTTTCACATATTCTAAGAAAGCACTCTGCCAGTTAGCTATACCACCCAACCCTTCTTTTTTATGTTTTTCTCTGTTGAAAATTAAGTTTCATTTCACTTGGTATTTGTCTTATTCCTAAACATAAAAAGTGGAATCAACTATAAAATGAACTTACATGGATTCTATGTTTTTTGTCCTGATTGGAGAAACAGAAGTAAGATAGCTTGTGATGGAGAAGTAGGTCTTTTGCCCTCAGGAGCATTATGCCAATAACAATCCCTCTGGCTGTGATGACTCACATTCTTTCTGGTTCTCTTGGGACATGAAACCACCAAGGTTTAAGCAAGCCCACTGGCCCTCGACTACCCAGTGTAGTTCCATTAACAGGCAAGGGTTCACACAGCATCAACTGCCATGTTGTGAAAGGAGAATCTTCCCATAATTCCACCTCCCAGCTTTGAGCTGCTCCAGTTTATGTCATGTGAAGCAGAGATGAGATGTTTTCAGGAACTCTGCCCAAATTTCTGATTCATGAGGAACATAACTGTTTTCATTGTATTATGCTACTAAGTCTGGGAGGTGGTTTGTCAGTCAACAGTAGTTAGCTGGAATACTCTTCAACAAGAACCATGTGATGGTCCTATGATGTCTTCATAGAGCCATGTAGAGATTACATCCTTGGTAAATAAATAGTAGAAAGATAGATTAGTAAATTAACCTTTCTTCTAAGGTGAATCACAATAGACTCAATGTTACTTCTTTTCAGTCTCACAAATAGCATGGTCCATACCACAGCTATTACCACAGGGAAAGAACTGCCCTGAGGGATAAGGTGTCTTGGTTACTTTCTCTCTTTGCTGAGACAAAACACCTGACATCCAAAATTAGGGACGGAAAGGTTTATTTAGCTTACAGTTTTTAGAGGTTTCAGTCCATAATCAGCTGGCTCCAAGGCAGGGTGGCAAGGCACTGGGGCAACACTTCAAGGCAGCAGCCGAGCAAAAGCAGCCAGAGTAAAAGGAGCAAGAGCAAGCCTCTTCTCCTCCCTTATATTGTACACAGAACGCTCCCCCTGACCTCCTGGGTGGGTGTAGCTTCACAATCATCCTTGCCTTCCTTTGTACAGGATGAGGGTATATACAAAGTAAGAACCCTGGCTCCCTGCTGAGTCTCTCAGTTAAACTTCTGACTTTCTCCAATTGACACAATGAACAGATAACTGCTTGTCCTCTACACCCCAGGATGCAGAGCTGCTGAGTTACTTAATTAAGCTTCTAGACTTCTCAAGTTGACCCAATGTATAAACCATAACATAAGGCTTACCTTAGGTAAAGGGGCAGTTGCTCATAACATATGATCAGTCAATTATTGGTTTTAGACCAAGGTGGGGAGTAAGTCAGCTGCCATTAAGCCCATGAGAGTCTTTCAGGGGAGGAGGCAATAAGCAGTGAGTCATAAGAAGCCAATATTCACATCAACTAGGGGTGGATGGCCTGGCCTCATAAAGGATGCTGGGAGAAATCCCAATACCTCTGTTACAGAGAAGCATTATGAATTAACCCATGGGATATCTTCTATTTTCCTTTTTACCTTCAAATTTCTTATTTCCCTTCTTCACAGAAAAGGAATTATTTTCTTTTATTTCCACTCATGAAAATGGACTGTGATATGAAAGTCTCTATTCAGTTAGTGGTAAGGTTAAAGAGGCAAACATAGTACATTTTAGAAAGGAAAAATTGTCCTTATACATAATCTTATTTGTTTGTAACAGTAATATATCATTTGAAGAATCAACAATAAACTGCCCAAAGGAAGTTAGGAGAGTCGACAATTAAAAAATTCAACATGGCTGCAGGACAGGGTAGACTTTTAGAGGTTAAACCTTTGTCCAAGAGTGCATACAGTAGAAAATAAATGGTGAATTTTGAGACTAGAATGCTAGTTCTGAACAATGATCCTTATGAAATTATTTTTTAGTAGTGCCAGCTAGCTGTACTTCTAGCAGCTGAAAGCCAAGTCCTTCTTTGAAGGGAGCTGAGTTGTGTACCTTTAGTGCTGCCACGATCTCCAAGGTCTGGTGATTTTTCATAAGTAAATATCCTGGTGGAAGAAGATTGCTCCCTCAGCGCTGAGCACTGGGCAGGGAGAGGGGAATAAGTCTTCTTCCTGGAAATCTCTCTGCTATGTTGTTTTCCTTTCCTTTTAACCATTTCTGGCCATTGAGAATGTAAGGTTCCTGTTCACAATTCTGAGCAGCGAGGGACTGAGTTTGTTGAGGTTTCTGGCCGAGTTTCCCTTGATACATTATGTACTTTGGGGCATTTTTGCAGTGAGGATACAGCCAGGCCTTTCTCCTCTTCCAATCCATGTCCTCCTGGGCTCACTCAGTATCAGGCGAAGCTCTAAAGAATAGAAACCCACTGCTTTCCTTTTGCCTATTGAATTTGGCCTTTTGACAGTCACTTGGTGGATGGAGTGCCCCTTTAGGGCAAAATGGCTCAGAAAGTTTTGAAGCATAAATAGTGACTGTGATGCCAAGGACATTAGGGACCAGAGGGAGCCAGGCTCACAACATTTTATTCATGTTGCATTCACTCGGGAAGCAGTGCTATGACACAGTTACTGAATGGGATGTGTTGGAGCACCTTCAATCTTGTGGGATTCATCTGAGAAGTGGTTCGATGACTTCTGCTAGGCAGTAAGATCAACACATGCTTTGCTTCTTTGTTTTGAAAGCACAGGGAGATGCCAGGTGAAAAAGCCTATTTCAGTTGTAGGCCAAGAGAATTATCCAAGTTTATCCTTTAAAATATACTCATGCCATTTTCCAGTAAAACAGAAGGAAAAATGGCAGCTGAGATTCTGATAGTGTAGGAGGAAAGTGCTGGTCATTTGAAATAAAACAAAGCTATCTCTGAGCCTGAGAAATGCAGTTTATAGTAGGGAAAGATTTTAAATTTCTTTTTTTCCCCAAATAAGAAAGTCAGAATCACTCCCTCATTCCTTCATTTCTTCCTTGTCTCCCTCCCTGCTACTTCACTTCTTTCTTCTATTATTGAATACATGTTTATTGAGTGGCAGTGGTGGGCACTAGGGAAAAAAATCCATCGATGACTTCAAAGATCTTAGTGCAAGAAAAAGGACAATATAGTGTGTATAAATAGTAGTAGATGCTAGTTGTAGAAATGGTCTGAAGTTATTAGTTGTGGTAGTAAGATAAAGAAGAAATTGATGACTTCTTCAGAAGTAGCATGGAAGGCATGATGTCTGAGGAAAGTTTGAGTAAGGATTAGTTTATGAAGTGAACAGGAACTAGTTGGGGCCACAATGGTGATGAGGGGAAGTCAGTACTGAATATCCTGTGCAAAATCTTGGAAACAAACCATTTTCTTATTGATTTGGTGAGTTTGCAGCATATATGAGGCCCCCTGAATCCCTCTGACAACAGGACACCCAGAGCTGAATCAGTGGGGAATGAACGTTCAGCACTGGAGGCCATATTTGGGGACATTCAGCGTATGTATGGCAGGGCACTAAATAAGTGGATTTAGAGATCTTACATCAAAGAGCAAAGAGAGCTGGAACAAAACCCTGGAGAACTCTAAAATTGGAGTCTGTTGAGAAAGAGATGTTCACAAATGAACTCGGCCAAAATGATGATGAAACAAAATTGGGTGGAATTGCATTGCTGAGGGCACAAAATGATTGCTTCAAGGCTTCAAGTGGTGCATGGAAGCCAAGATCAGTGAAAATGCAGACTGTTCATGAAATTTAGCAAGGACGGATCAGTAGTGGTAGAGGTCATGGAGAACCACGAAAGGGTAAATTAGAGCACAGAAAAGGCTCTGCAACTGCAGAGAGCCATGGAAAAGCAATGTTAGTCTCTGATGAAGGCAAGAATTAGCTACCTTGATTGATTCAGAATGCAGAATAAAATGACATGAAATCCACCATTATACTCCCACAGGTTCTCAGCTGCATCAGCTGGATAACAGAACATCCACAGTTTAAACAGATACTCTTGTGCACATAATACATGTTTTAAAAACATTTTTCCATCCTTATCTCCAAATTATCTTCTTGTTGGACCCGGAAGGTTGCCTGAAATTGTCACTTAGATATGAAAATAAAATTGGGGGCATAAGAAAGAATGTAAGAGAGGAAGTATAAATTATGGAGTCATTGGTGTATAAGAATAAATCATCCTGGTGGCTGATTGGAGGGGCTGCGTTGTAGAATTTATTCTTTGAAGCAAAAATCTTTAATCTTAAGGTTTGTTTGGATAGTGCCAATAGGGATAGGACTTCCAGCAGAGCAAAATAGATTTAACAAGTAATAGATTTATCCTGTAGAAAGAAAAAAGAAACTAATAAAATATAATAAGAAGAGTATGGTTGCTGGGGAAACCATGTCTAGAGGCTGTATGAGCTTTCAATAATTCAGAGTAGTTATCATGGTGCACTGCAAGGGATGTGTGGCTGTGTGCAGCAAGGACACCACTGTGTTGAGGGGCATGGAATTTGAACCCATTTGGTTCCTACTCTATACAGATGATATTAACTTAACTCCTTATAAATATCCCAAGAGAACACTCATATAATGATGTGTATTGTGATCATAACTTGTGCTGTACTAAATTTGGAATATGCTTGATACATTCCTGTCTTGACATTTAACTGCTTCCTCTGCTTGGTTTGCCCTTTTTCAAATGTCCATGCTACTGTCTTCATCTTCCTTAAGCCTCTATCTCTAGCAATTCTGTCTAGAATAATACCTGCATTATCTCTTCCTCTCTCCTTACCCATTTTCTCCATAGTATTTATCACCATATGATATATGTTTCTCTGGCATGTGAGCTGCTTATAGCAATGATTTTGCCTGTTTTGATCACTGTCATAATCCAAATATTTAGTGGAGTGTTTGGCACATAAGCACCCAGTAGACATTTTCTGAATGAGTAGAGAAATGAGATAAGGTAGCCTCAGGTTTCTGGTTCTAGAGAGGGACTTTCAAATTTCTAGAAAAGTACTTCACTTAGAAAATCATCATTAGGCTACCAGGTGTGTCCTTTGTTCATCTGACATTTTATTCAAAGTTGCACAGCACTGTCCAAGATTTCAGTTGTTCCCAGGACCTCCACTCCAAGCTCTCTTTCTGCCATGAATAAACTCATCCTCCTTGCCAGTGCCTAATAGGCTAGAGCCATTCCAGAGACCTACAAATATTTGGAATTTCAGGGTTTAAATGAGTCCCTCAAATCCATTAATCTGGTTGGTGTTTCTCTAGGGGGAGAAACTAGAACTCCAAAATGTGTCATAATTTGCCCAATGCCATTCAGCTGATAAAGTGAGCTGGTCTTGCAGAAGAGAGGGGAAAAACAAAACTGAAACTGTGTTTCCGGTCTTCACATATATACTCACATATGTGGTTCTGAAATCATACCTGCATGTGCAGCCTGGAAAATGGACTGTTAAGTTACTTTGCTTTAGCTGCTCAGTTAATGAGTGTTATAGTCAGGGTTTGGACCCAGGTCTGTTTGGATTCCAAACTAATGCTGTATGAAAGAAATTCTGCTTTTTCCTTTTTTAGTTTATGTTTATGATACATGATAAATGTACTTCATGTAGGGAATTTGTACCTATATCTATCATATCTTGATTCTTTTTATTTCCCTTTCTCTTCTTTTCCTGTTTGTTTCCCCTCTTCCTCAGATCCTCTTCCCATCACACAGTATAGCTCCCTTTTTGTGCTAAAACTTGTGAGAAACCACACACTGGGATCTTGGAATGATGGTGTGAAAGTGGATGCATCACCACATCCTTCTTTACTTTTAGTCACCTTTATGTTTCAGAAAGATGGTTTTTATCTGTCTTCTTATTACAGAGAGGAGGCACTCCTCTATTTTCTCTAAGGGTCAATCTCCTCTCATTTTTATTTCCTCCTGACCTTCATTTGCATTTGATCTTCCTCTCTTTTGGCCTCTTCTAATAGTTTTTCAGTGTGTTTAGTACTATGTAAATCTTACTGTGATAAACAGAAAAAATATCAGGTTTTCTTATATTCTCCTGATTTTATAGTCTTCACTTCTTCAAGACCAGACTTCTTGAATTAACCCTTTGTTTGCATTTACCCCATTCTCATTCCTCTGCAGCTGTCTGTATTTTGGACCTTACCACTTCCAAAGTTGTTCCTGTTAAGAGCATTGGCAGTCTCTTTACTGATAAATTCTGTGACTTCTCTTTAGAATTATCTTACGTGATCCTTTTACAACACTTGATGTGGAGAACCACTCCATAATTCTTGGAAATTTGTACCTTTGGATAATGAATCAACAGACTCTTTAGACTTTCTACATATAACTTTCCAACTTAGTTTTTCCTTGCTAGATCACTGTAGTAATAATCTCTTCATTAATGGATGTATGCAATGGAAATATGTTAACTGTCAAATGAGATAGATTTTATTTTTGCATTTATTAAATCTAAAAGTCATCACCTAATTGACATTAAGGAAACTGGCTAATAGGATGTAGAAAAAATAGCAAACATGATGCAGACAATTGCATAAAGGGCTTGTTGTTTTGGCTGCACTTGAAACTCTGAGGTCACAGTGTAAATTACCTAGCGTTGGAAAGGTCACATGAACAGAAAGCAAGACACTCTAGTTTGCCAAGTACCAAGCAGGTAAGTGAGACCATTTTAGTATACGTGCTGCTGAAGCAAGCATATAAAAGACCATTTTAAACCACTCTGTATTTGATCACTGACTCTTGTAGCCAAATGAATGACTACAGTTGAGAACAAAAGAAATCCCACCTACATGAACTCAGCCCAAATTACCAAACTGACAGCTGTGAGAAAATATAAATACTGGGACATTTGTTATGAGGAATAGATAACTGATGTTGCCTTCTATTCCACCTGCTTCTTTCTTCTCTGTCATCTTACATTTCTATCTTACATACTGTTCTTCAAATATTTCACTAAAACCAATATTCTAATAATTTGAGCAATTATTTTGATTTCTTGATTATAAAACAAACTGTCTATTGAACGTTAGCTATAATTTGTGGACCTCAAAATTATCGTAGCCTAAACAGAAATTCACTGCCCCCACCTCAAACTTGCTTCTTTTTTTCCTTACCTCACAAATAATGCAAACTATATATACTTTTTTTTTATCAGTTTAGAGAGTGAAACTGCCTCTTCCTGTCTCTGATATGTAACATTTATTCAATCACCAATCTTTATGAGTATTTGTCCTTTATCTCTTTTAAAATTATTTATTTCTGCTTTCCCACATTTCCATTACCTTAATTCTGTCTAATTCTGGGGACCATAATTTTCTGCTGGAATTACTTTCAACATCTTAAGTCAATGCACTCAATGCACTCTTTATCATATAGCTACCAACAAATGTGTAATAAAAACAATGTATATTCTTCAAGCTTTGGGTGTAGCACATAAATCCATCATATAACATATCTATCTATCTATCTATCTATCTATCTATCTATCTATCTATCTATTCATTCCACCAAAAATGTATACACACTCAGCAGTTTGCCATATTAATAAATGTCTGAAACTACTTTGAGTGAGCACCTCTTGCAATTGTAGAGGCCAAAGGTAACTTGTGTCAATCTCATGATGTCTGAAAAAATTTAGTATTAAAACATTTATGAGTTTTTCTTTTCCAGATGTATATTCTCTCTCTTGGTCTCTCTCTCTCTCATATATATATATATGTATATATATATATATATATATATGTATATATATATATATATATACATATATATATATATATATGTTATGCTAGTTCATCTCGTGGGTTTGTCACTCTTTAGAATACCTTCTTCTGTGGTTCCCACTGATTACAATTTTTATTGTATGATATCCCATGTCTTCAAGGTCACACACTAGTTTAATTGCCTACAAATTTAGATGAATTCATTTCTTTCTGGTCAGTTTTTGATCAACTTTCGTGCCACCTCTCACCTTCCTTAAGAGTCTTTTTTATTTTTTTGTATTTTATCCAGAGTTTAGAGATGTTTTGAGGCTTTTCTTGTCAGCAAATTATTTGTTGACTTTTTAGGCTATAGGTTCTCTTTTGTATCTTTTAGCTTTGATGTTATAGCACAAAAACACCCATAGGCTATATGTAAACAAATGGTGTGAGCGTGTTTCCATTAAACTGTATTTACAAAATAAGGGATTAGTTATAACCCATGGGCTTTAATTTTCCACTTCTATTCCATAACAGTTGCTGATAGAAGGTACCAGAATAATCTTTCAAGAAATATTACCATAAGATTCCTGGCTGCAATAGCAAATCAATGTTCTTACCTGATTGAAACCTAAAGCTTTCTTTTCTGTTTAGTATTTAATGTCTTATGGAAGAAAATCTAATAGGGGTTTCTCTCGTGGAGAGACACATCAGAGAGGTAAGCATAAGCTAGGGTTGGAATGTGGGAGAAAGTTGAATTATTTGTTTGCCTTCCAGATTCTTTCTGAAGGAATCTCCTGATTGGTACTTGGAATGAATCCTGATGAACCATACATACTTGAATATGTTCAAGTAAAGATCTCTCATTTTCTCCACTGCTTACTAATGTCTGCATAATCTGTAAGCATCAAGGCCTCTCCTCTTCTGAGAGCCTGTCTTCCCACATCTTCAGTGATGGTGCTGTATGAGTCAGTCCAATTGCTTTTTTCTCTTAAACCAATTTGGGTCTTCATCATAAATTAATGCTATGTTTTGACTGACTTGTTGGGCATAGGCAATAATATTATTTGTCATAAGGAACTGAAATGATGAGCACAAAAATGAGGAGGTATTTTGCAACTTTTTGAAATCTGAGTACTGACAGCCACTCTTGGAATAAAGGCATTTTTGGTGAACTTTTTGGATATAGCAAGTTTTCTACTGAGTCTTATTGGTTGGAGAGAATTCAAGCACATTTTAGTGGGCACAGCTGAAGGAAGGTGTAGGCAGAGAGGCAGGAGTAGAATCCGAGGTTCTAGGAACAAAGAGGTTTTTAACTGAGACTTTATCTGTTAATGTAGTTGCCTTAAAGCCAGTTTTTGCCATTCACTTATTTGAGGGCCTTTGAAAGTCTGGCACAATTTTAGGTACTTTGTTAGGGGTGGTACATAGGGGCCTGTCAGCATAGAAGTTAATAGTGTTAATTAACAGAAAGGACGATGCTGCAGAAGACCAGCTGATTTTCTCTAGTATAAATCTTGCAAGTTTATTACTATTATTATTATTATCATTTTTATGTTTTATTTTATGTAAGTTTGCAGCACATAATCATTGCATTCTTCCTGGGAAGGTGGCACACGCACACAATGCGTCTTTCATTTTCATCCCTTTCCCCTCTGGCCTCCCTCCTGCCCTCCCTACCTCTCCTCGCTCTTTGCAAAAGATCTGTGTCTCCTTAGGGTGACTTTGAAAGGGTTGCAGGAAAATGGTATCTTTCTCTTTAAAATTCAAGACTTTGACTCTTTAACCACTTTTAAAGTTTGAGTTTGACAAGTCCACAGTGGCAAGGATATGGACATTTTTAGTGCTACTAGAAGCCGGTACCACGAGAAGTCTGGAGGAAAGCAGAGTGCATTTAAGTGCTACATTCTTGCTCTTCATCCCTTTATGCCTGTCTCCTTCTTGACACTTATTTTAAAAACCTCGTCTCTCCTTCTAGCGAAAACCCACGCCACATCCCTGGGTCTGTTGTGGAAGAACAGACTGGAAGACATCTGCCTCTTGCCTTATTTTTTTAAATTCCTCTAAATGATACAGCCAAGTCTCCACACCAGAGCTCCCGCTCCCTGAACAAACCAAATGGTGGCTGTTGGCAGCATATTGACAGCTTGTTAATGAAGGAATCCTTGACAGTGTGACAACCTGCCCAAGCTGCCTCGGAAACCAAATCCGCCCCCACACAAACCTCAAGTAATTAACAGGTGGGGAAAAATAGCAACTAACTGCTGCCGAGGAGAAGAAAAATACTCAACCAAATGAATTATGTATATTCAAAAATTCAACTTTACAATCCCTTTCCTAGTTTTTGCTATCAAGCTCTACTGGAAAGTGATTCGACTTGGGGGCCAGATCAGCCTGGATATCCATTCCAGTTTGGCTACCAGGAGCTGTGTGACTCTGGGACAACATCCTCACCGAACCTGTTTGTGATGAGTAACCTGGTTAGACAACATTTGTGAAGGCATAATCATAGATGTCACATATTTTTGCTCAGTTGTTAAAATAGCTTTTATGATGATGGATTTCACAGATTATTTTTGTATTTCTGTCAAGCTTTTATTTTTTATTGTAAAGTCCCCCCATTTTTTTCATGCATTCAGTTTTAAATTATTATGTCTTCCTGGTGAATTGGGACTTTCATCATCAAAGAGTGGCCCTACCATTATATCTCTAGCCATTTGTCTTAAAAGTATTTTTATGATGTTATTTTATGTGTTGATAGCACAGTATACATATATATACTGTTTACATGCATTCTATCTATTTCACAATATTTCTGTGCTCCTGTGTTTCATATGACTAGAAATGAAGGATGAGACTGTCTTAGGATGTAGAGGTGTAGAGGAGACTGTTTTAGGATGGCTATTTCCTAGCTAAGGCTTCCACACTGATCTCCTTGCCAACCTCCCTTCTACCTCTGCCAACTCAGAATATATTCACACGCATTCTAATAGAGAATGCCACTCATAGCTGTATGTGCCAGTTCCACTCGCAGGAGTTTGAACATTTCCCTCCCAGCTCTGGTCTATAACAGAAAAGAAGTAGAGGGAATTTCTCAAAAATGAAGTCATTCGCTCTTGATATATTACCAAAGGATAAGCTTAATTTTGGACTCTCAGATGGTTTAAAATAGTTGTTTTCCAACTTTCTTGGAGGTCTTAGATACCTTTCTAAATGTGATAAAGCTAAGAGTATTTCTCTGGAAAAAGTATAAAAACAAGATAAAAAATAGTTCATCC